>CAUYON010103716.1:0-15010 GCA_963573935.1 Arctocebus calabarensis
TGTTGAATGGTTAAGTTTAAATCTGAAATTTCTTTACTTAGCTTCTTATTGGAGGATCTATCCAACACTGCTAAAGGAGTGTTAAAATCTCCAACTACTATGGAGCTGGAAGAAATCAAGTTGCTCATGTCTATTAGAGTTCCGGCTATTTTTTTGTTGCAGTTTGACTGGGGCAGGGTTTGAACCTGCCACCCTTGGTATATGGGGCTGGTGTCCTACCCACTGAGCCACAGGCACCATCTTTCATTTATTATTTCTTTCAGCAGTGTTTTATAGTTCTCTTTGTAGAGGTCTTTAACCTCATTTAAGTATATTCCTAGGTATTTTATTTCCTGTGTAGCTATTGTGAATGGTATTAAGTCCTTGATTTGACTGTTTACTTGACTGCATATAGAAATACTGCTGGTTTGTCTACACCAATTTTGAACCCTCCACTCTCAGTATATGGGGCCAGCACCCTACTCAATGAGCCACAGCCACCGCCCTGATTTTGTAATCTGAGACTTTGCTGAATTTATTTATCAGTTCCAGGGGTCTTTTGGTGGAGTCATATTGTGATCTTGTATCTGGAAAATCCCTTGGATGATGAGAATAATGGGCTGGTATAGTTTTATTATCCACTCAGTTTCCCAAGGAAGCTGGGCAGGTCTTGTGCATTGGGACATCTAAAGGTTGGAAAGGAAATGGGGAGATGAGAGGACATCTGGGTCTGACCAGCTTAGGAGGCCTTGGGAAAAGGGGTGGGCCACCTCAAGGAAGCAGTTAGTGAACAAAGCCCCATCAGTCTCAGTTAGTGGGAATAGGGCCAGCTACATAATTTTTGAGACTCAGATAAAAATGAAAATGCTGGGCCCCTTGTCCAGAAATTAAGAATTTCAAGAGGATGATGATTATGGGTCATTAAACTGATTACAAACTCTTCTAAGTATGAGGCTCTGTGTGACTGCATAGGTCACATGTGCTGGGTCTCCATGGTTCTGGGTGGGAGTCATTGCCTGTCCCTTTTTGACATTTGGGAAAGTAGCTTGATTTAGCTCCTCTCTGATGCATTTGCTCTTTCCTCTCTCCTTGACCTATCAGCATTAAACCCACTTTGCTCTGGTTGCAGACCCACAGTGTTTGGTATTCCCTTGCACCACTGTTAGCTGCTAATAAGCCTGAGGTTCCCACAGTGAATAATGCTGAGATAGCATTTATCCAGGTCTACCATGCCCCAGGCATAAGTGCCACACACACACACACTTTATCTCTAATCCTTTCAGAAATGCTCAGTGGTATTTTTACTCCCATTTTACAAATAAGTATAAATATGTCCAGAGACACAAAGCGATTTGGCTAAGGCTACACAAATAGTAAATGATACAACTAAGATCAAGATGGCTTCACAAACCCATGATCTCTTCATTCACTACTTGGTCTTTAAGGGAAAATAGTGTCTTGTTATTTTTTGTGTCATCTGCAGGGACTTGTACATAGGCTCACAATCTTTTTCTTTTCTTTTTTCTGTCTTTTTTTTTTTTTTTATTGTTGAGGTTTCATTGAGGGTACAAGAAACCATGTTACACTGGTTGCATTTGTAAGGAAAAGACCCTCTTACAATCGTGTTTTGCCCCCAAAAGGTGTGGCACACACCAAGACCCCAAGACCCCACCCCCCTTACTCCTTCCCTCTCTCTGCTCTTCCTTTCCCCACCCCTCCCTCATTCTTCCTCTCTCTGCTCGCCCCTTCCTTCACCCCCACCGTGTCAATAATTGTCATTAATTGTCCTCATATCAATAGACGACTTTTGGAAAGATACAAACATTCAGCCTATAGCAGTTGGTGTCCATGAAGATAATTTCCCTCAGCATCCAGCTTTGTACAAATGGCTTTTTGAAATTTGGAAACTTTGTCTACTTTCTCTTACAGTTTTATTGCTCTTAGTGTCTGTTCTATCCAAAGAACTGCACATTGTGGGCACTTTGGCGGAAGTTCAAATGAGGTAAATGAGGGTGACATCCTCCCCATCCTTGGGATCTGGGGTATCTATTGGTATGTCCAGAAATGTTGGTTTTGTTAATGGACATGATAGTTAATTTTAAGTGTCAACTTGATGGGATTAAAGAATACTGCATTATTTTTGGAAGTGACTGTGAGGGTCTTTCCAGAGGAGATTACATGTGAATATGAGTGGACTGTATGGGGAAGACCCACCGTCACTGAGAGTGGGCACCATACAGTCTGCCAGGGCCAGAGTGTGACTATCGGTCTGTTAGAACATGCTCTTCTACCCCTGTCCTTGGATGACTTTAGGCTCCCTGAAGTTATCCTAGTAGTCCCTTAGGGGTTCTCAGACCTCTGGCCTCCCACTTATCTTTTCTGGTTTTGAGCCCTGGGACTGAACCACGCTGCCAGCATCCCAGAGTCTCTACCTATAGGCAGCCTGTCCTGGGACTTTTCAGCCTCTGTAATTGCATGAGCCAATTCCCCCAATAACCTCCCTCTCATCTGTTAATTGCCCTGACTCATGCACTGGGGTTAGAAGGAAGTACTTTGGTAGTGGGACAGGACTGTGGGATAAACAGGGGAGGGAGAAAGATTAATAACAGTGGCTACTCAGCCTGGGTAGGAGCTACTGTGGCTGTAGAAATGGGAGTTGAAATGGACAGAATTGCTTCCATGAGAGAACTTGTTAGATTCTGGGCAAAGAAGATAATAATATCTAGAAGGGCTCTGTCACCTTTGGACCAGAAGGCTTGGAGCACTCTGAGGTCTGCAGACGGTCCCTACAGTTGTGATGAGGTTGTAGGGACCCAGATGTGGACAAGTGGAGCTACAGCAGGAGCAGAAGGGGGAGAAAATGCCCCAAGGTGTCAGCTACCCCTGGGTGACTCTGAGGACCCCTTAGGGACTCCTGGAGAGGCCTACAGAGTGAATGTGCGCTAGACAGGGATCGTGACACTGCCATTTTGTGTAAAGAGGGGTAATAAAGTGAATAATACACAGAGTTATAAGGAGCTAATTTTAATACGACATTCTCCCCTTTTAGATGAAAATCAAACCCAACTAAACAAAATGATCCATTTTTCCCTCTCCATGCCATCCTTGAGACTATTAAAAAGCCCAACACTGGTTCCTGTTTCCTGCTTGTCTGGACTTCCCCTATTCTGTGACTCTGGACACTGCCCAGCAACGTTCTGATACCTCCCCCCACCCTTCCTGCTGCAGCCAGGCTGGAGTTGAGCTTCAGTCTCTTGTGGCCAAAGAACTCCTAGAAGATGCACAGAGACCTTCAACACTCTGAAAAGCAGGCAAGACAGGGCTTTGTTTCACTCAAATTGATGGAAAACAACAGAAGCTTCTACTGGATATGCCCGCAATCTACTTCTCCATTTATAATTACATGTATTAACAAGTTCATGGCGCTGATACATGAAGCCGCATATTATGTAATCAGATTGTCTTTGATGGTATAGTTAATGCTAATGCGAAGATTATGTGTGAACATTTAAATATATGACACTCATTATCAAAAATTGATTTAAGGACCAGACACCAGATTTTTTTCCCCTGCAGATTCTTTTATGTTCTTTGTCTGTAGGTTCTTACTAATTCAATAGAATGACACGTGTTTTATTCATTCTTTCATGAAAGGACCTGGCTGGTGACTGTTCATTGTGGCTACCGGCCGTCCTCAGTTCTTTGGAATTCCAGGGACAAAGCGGGCCCACGAATTCTCTTTCTGGATTGGCCCTGTTCTTGCTCCTGCCCCCGGGAACTGGAACAGGAAATTGCAAAGGGGAGCATGGAATAAGAGACAGACTGGCTGGGAGTGAGGAGGTTTGAGTCTGGGAGCTGCCTCTGAATACCTTTGTTACCTGGCACAGCCCAGTTAACCTTTCTAGGATTCGATTTCCTTACTTATAATGTTGGGTAAATAGTCTGTCAGTTAAAAGAGGACAGATTAAATGGGTTACAGGGCATACAATGAAATACTGCTCAACTCTTAGACTGAAGCATGTAGATCTCTTCATTTTGACAGGTTCAAGATCTGTTGTTTGAAAAAAAAGATTTCATGTATGCTATGATCCTGTTTTTAAAAATTAAATAAAATATAGACACAAAAAATGTCTGAAGGAATATGCACTAACACTATTGATATTTATCTTGGAGGGATGACCCTTGTTTCTTAGAGAGTATTTTGACATCTTATAATATGGAAATATTCCTTTTGGAAGCAGGGGTGAAATATAAATAAAAATTAACAAAAAAAAATAGAGAAAAACATGGGTGTTCTCTACATTCCCTTTGTGCTTGGAATAACATTTTCCTAAGGCCATTGGCCCTTCTTCAGTGTGGGCCTTCCTGAGAATTTGAGACAAAGCGGGTCTTTGTGGTGCTGAGAAATAATCATTCTAGCAGAAATCAGGGCTAGGGCAACAGGAATTAACGGACCTTTGCAGTTTGTGTGAAACATGGAATTCCGTCGGCTCTGCGGGTGCTCAGGAGGCGAGGTGATCTACTGAAGAGTTCATGGCCAAGCTGCTCTTGCTACTCAAAAGAGGGACTGCGATCTTCCTTCCCGTGTCCTGGGCAGGCATCCAGACTTCCCAGGTGGGCCTCTCTGGTTTCAATTGTGATATTTCAAATTTAAACATGCAACCTGCCGGGCAAATGGGAGGCAACCCCCTTGGTCCATCTTGGCTTTGTTTGGGAGTTTGGGCACTTGGAGAAGCTGTGTGATGAGGTTGCAGAGGTGGCTCATCCTGAAGGGGAGCTTTAGCCCCCCCCCACCCCCAGCGTGGGTCAGGGAAGGATTTGGTGTGGGGGTGCAGTGCACACATGCTGGCCTGTGTCATGTGGCAGCCCACATGGGCCCGCTGTAGGGAGACCAGTAAACCCAAGGTCTGGGACGCAGACACAGGAGGGAGTCTCTGCGGGGACCTCTGGGGTCAGAGAAGATGCTGGGGAGCACTTCTGGACCCACCCAGAAATCTGGGGATGAGGACAAGCCCCACGGGAACATCAGTTAGCAGAAGGACCAGAGATTTCTTGGAAAATGTGTCCTGCTAGTCCTGGACCTAGGGGACTGGGGACACAAGGGCCAGAGCAGAGGAGTCAAGGAGGACCCTGAGTATGGGGTGGGGCAGGAGGCACTTGAACATGGTGATGGTTAATCGAGAGGCAGGCAGGACCCAGAAGCCAAGGGTAAATTGGAATTAGAAGCCAGCTGGGAACCAGACATGCCGAAGAGTGTGCTGGGCAGAACTGGGTCCTAACAGCTGACACATTACTGTGCTCCAGGCACTGTGTGAATCTTGAAGCTTTACCTGGATTATCTCATTTCAGCTTCTGCAAGCCTATGAAGTAATTGTTGTTAACATCCTCAGCTATAGACAAGGAAATTAGCCCAGAGAGATTAGGTAACCTGCACAATGTCACACAGCCTGTGCCTGGTGGAATTGGGGTTTCTAACTAATCTGATTCCAGAGCCCGAATAAATAACCTCCATGATGCCCTGTCTTCTAGGGGTCAGGCACCAGAAAGTAAATGTTCTAGGCATAAAGGAAAAGTTAGGTTCTGATAGGAAATATTTCTTTTTTTTTGCAGTTTTTGGCCAGGGCTGGGTTTGAACCCGCCATCTCCGGCATATGGGGCTGGCGCCCTACTCACTGAGCCACTGCCCTGATAGGAAATATTTCATATCCTATCAGCTGAAGAAACTGACACCTTCTTAGGCCGAGCCCTGCCTTGTGATATTTATTACGTGTCACTCTTTTTCACATTCATTATGTCATTTAGTTACAATGCTGCATGGTAGGACTTATTTCCTCTTTTTTATAGATGAATAATCTAAGGTTCAAAGAATCTAAACTCCTCCGGGATCATACAGTTAATAAGTGGTTAGAGTTAAGATCCAAATCCAAGTTTTCTTCCAAAACCGAGGTTCTTTCCACAATAATATCATTCTCCAAAGTGGGCCCTGAGTGACCCTAGTCCTTTAGAATTTCCCAGTGAAGAATGAAACCCCTGCAAATAAGTTTGAGAAGTGGTGCAGGCTGTGGTTTTCTCTCAGCAACCTACTGGGCACATTCATGTACTAAAGGCTCTGAGAAGTCTTGCGAGGAGAAAAGGTCTTTTACGTTATTTAACTCTGAGTCGCTCACACTTAAGAGTCTCTCAAACTCTTTTCATCCTAAAAAACAGTTAAATAAATGTCACAGTGGACTGTGAGACTCTGTCAAAGTTTACTTTCTTTTTCCCTTTCCATGAGTTCTAGTTTTGGCCTGGAAAATAAGAATGGCCAACAGCAGCTATTAGATTTTGAGATGTGCGTGCTGTCTAGTTACTTTGGACTGCTACAACTAATTAGGATGGATCAAGTGGCCTCTAAACAACAGCAATTTATTCCTCACAGTTCTCACAGCTGGAACTTTGAGATGATGGTACGAGCATGGTCAAGTTCGGGTGAGCATCCTCCTTCGAGTTGAGGACTGCCAACTTCTCACTGTGTCCTCACATGTTGGATAAGGGTGAGAGGGCTCTCTAGTGTTCATTTTATAAGAGCACTAATCCCATTTGTGAGTGCTCCACCCTCATGACCTAATCACCTCCCCAAAGCCCCATCTCCTAATACAGCAGTTCTCAACCTATGGGGCATGACCCCTTTGTAACAATGAAAATACATCCTGCATATCAAATATTTACATTATAATTCATAACAGTAGCAAAATTACAGTTAGGAAGTAACAATGAAAATCATTTTATGGTTGGGGATTACCACAACATGAGGAACTATATTAAATGGTCACAGCATTAGGAAGGTTGAGAACCACTGTCCTAATACATTTGGGTGAGGATTGTGGGTGAGGATTTTGACATGTGAGTTTCAGTGGGACACAAACTTTCAGTTCTTTGTACATGCCCTTGATAAAAATGCTTATAAATGCATAGGAAGTATATATGAAGAAGCTAACATAGAGTTGTTTAAGTCAGAAGAATTGCAAACAACCTAAAAATTTACCTACAGGAGATAGATAAAGAAATCTCAGTATATCTATACCACTTAATACCATACAGCAGGGAGGAAGAATGAGCCAGCTTTGTGTGGGCTAATGGGGATAAGCCTACAAGCATATTGTTGCATAAAAGAGATTAGATGCAGAACAACAATATGTTTAATATAATACCATGCATGTGAAATAAAGAGAAACTCTATACTTTTTATATAAACCTGAGTGTCAATGCATAGGAAAGGGACTGGACAAAATCACAAATTGATAATAATAACTTTAGAGAAAAATATGTGTATGTATGTTTCCAAAAGAGAATGACTGAGAAAAGCCAGTGCACAGCAATCTAGTGATCAAGGTCAAGGAGATCCAGGGTGTATATTCTCAATGAAAACATTCCTTAAATCATATATGTTTAAGGATAAAAGAAGTCATTTCCAACCAGTCTTCCCCCTACCGACCCAAGCTCTCTCTACTGATTTGAGGGATGGGGCTCGCCATCACATGGAACATAGAAAACTGTTTCTTTTCTTCCTTTGTACAGAGATGGGGCGTGGTGGTGGGGCTTTCTCTGGTGATGTTACAGCAAGAGAGGGGAACAAGTAATGACTGGGGAGGGGCTGGATGAAAGCACAGGGCGTTTGCCTCTATTTCCTGGAGATGGCATCTGTTTGTAATAACCCTAATGCCAGCAAAGCCAGCTGTTTCTGTCAATGCCCTTGTGTCATGGTGCCAGGAAGTGGTGACATGGGGGCGCCTTCTCCCCCGGCTGGCAGGTGCCTTTCACCTTGAGTTTCATCACAGGCATTTTCTAGCCTCTGACAGCAGCACGTGGGAGCAGGAGTTCCCAGATGTCAGTGACATCATGCTACAACTGACAGGGCTGAAGATTGCTTCCTCTCCTTCCCTAACCCCTTCCTGGGCCAGAGTGCTCCTTTCCAATTTGAAATCAGCCACATGGTGTCCCTTCCAAGGCTTGCTGTGCAGTGACGCCTTCCACTTAGAAACCCTGGATTTCAGGGGGCGGTGGGAGAGTGCCCCCAAAGGGGCTGCTGTGGGTAGAAAATGTCTTTGACGTCTACTATTTGGTCTTTAACAATTGTTGGCTCATCTACTGGATAATACATATGTGTTTGTTTTAATTTAAAATATCTTTAAAATTGCTAGTTTCCCTCCCAAATCTTCTAGTAAATAGGCCATGTTCCTCCCGCGGTTTTGTGTACCCCAGGCCACTGCTGGATGCACTCTGGGGTATACCAGCAGGTGGATACCCCAAATTGTTGGTCTGTCATTCAAAGCCCTTCTCAAGTTCTTCTGATCCCCATTTCCCATGCTTTCCCCACCACTCCCCCACCATGCCTTGCGATGCTGTGAGTAGGGTTTTTGTTGCTCTGTGACCAAGGTGGGCGTAGTCCAGGCTTCCTGCACTGGCTCTGGCTGTTTCCTGGAACTGAAGCGCCATGTCCCTCTGACCCATGTCTCCTGGGACCCGCTTTCCAGGGTCCTCTGGGATGCCCTGCTGGCTTCCATCCCATGGGCCAGAAAGCCCAGGGTTGTGCCTGTCTCCTTTGGGGTCGTTCCCTGAGTTTCCAGATGTCCTGTGAAGCAGGGACCTTGGCTAGTCCTCTGTTCATCCCCAGGGCCCACACAGTGCCTTCCCGGGAGCAGGGGACCTAAGAGGCTTGTGCATCCAGCCTCCTCCCTTCTCAGGCCGGCTTAGCCTCCCAGGGCGTCATACTCAGCATGGCCAGCAGATGGCACCCCGGCTTCTGCCTGGCTGGTGCGTCCGCGGCTCAGGGTTGAGAAAGGACGGAAGCCTTTGGTTTGTTACACTGGCAATCCGTGGTAGCGGCTCCTCAAGCCAGGAAGGGTCTATCGCCCTGTGCGTGCCTGTTTGAGGCGGAGGTGGATGCCGGCTGATTCAGGCTTCCACAGAGATTTGTAGAGGCTCCAGAGAAAGAAGAGAAGGGGTTCAGCGTCAGGCAAGGAGAGAAATCCTGCCCTATAAACACTGACCTCTCCCTCCTGGTGAGCCCCATGGCCACCAGCCTTCGCAGGGGTGCTTCTTAAATTGAATTTGAGAACTGAGGGGACCCCTGTCCTTCCCATCCCTACCCCTCCGTCCAGACATTACCCATTTTGGCCAGAAAAATGCCTGTAGGTACAGTTTCCCCCAAAGGAGGCAGCCTGGTGAGGCTGGAAGGGGGGGAGGGGACCTGAGGCCGAACCTCGCTCCAAAAGCAAGTGGCGGCCTGGGGGGTGAGCCTCCTTCTGGTGTACAGCGTTGGGCAAGCTTCACGTTCCCGTGTGTAAAGGGGCCGAGCACACAGATGGGAGGCCATGGAAACACCCTGCCACATGCCTGCATGTTGCTCAGTACCAGCTGGTTGGTCCCATCCAGTCGGGCCCAGAGAGCCGAGCAGCTGAATCGGTGACCGAGTATGTGGGTGTAGATAAGAAACATCTTCACTGTCCTGTTATTTCCAATATAGATAATGGAACAACTGTGGCATCTGTGGTTAACAAATACCATAGAATAAATGAATAAATTACATAAAGAGCTATGAAAAATTCATGACTTAACTACGTATTTAAGTTTCAAAATATTTTTAATGTTAGACCTGGAAGAGATCATAGAGATTATATATTATAAGGCACAAAACAAATATTTCCTCTTAACTAATATTTTGCATTTGTCCAGCACTTTTATGTATAAAGTGCTTTTCTCCCCCCTCCACTCACGTGGGCTTTCTTAGTGATCTCATGTACTAAGCAAGGTGTGTGTTAGCACCCTCATCTTAAAGGCGAGGAGAGGCCCAGGGCAATCTGATCAGATTCCTGCCACTGACCTGTGATTGAGACCAACCACCATTGGCTGGTCCCCTCTTCTGGACAGGCTCTGGGAAAGTGCATCGTGGCCCAGCCCTTGGGAGATGCAGCAGCAGCTGAGCTCCTGCCAATCAGGCTCCTGATCACAGTGGCTGGTCAGGACACTGTCATATCCACACTGTAGATGGCCAGCTCAGATGAGCTTAAACATAATAGGAACTTCACTGCCTTTTAAGTCTTTTGACATTGAGAAATGGAGTTGAAGGCTCAGTGCCTGTGGCTCAACGAGCTAAGGCGCCAGTCCCGTACACCTGAGCTGGCTGGTTTGAATCCAGCTCAGGCCCACCAAACAACAATGACGGCTGCAACCAAAAAAAAAAAAAAAAAAGAGAAATGGAGTTGGCTTCAGGCATAACTAGATCTAGAAGCTCAACAAGATTCTTTTTCCCATTTCCATCTCTTGACTATTTTTCTCTAGATATATATTTATTTCTTGTCTGATAGCAAGAGGCTTCCTGTGGGAGGGGGCAGAGAAGACGGCCATCAGCCAGTCCGACACATGTACAGCAGTACTTGACCTGGAGGCAACAGACAGATCACGTTGTCCACCAGGGAATGACCTTTTTGTGGTTATGCTTGGGTCATGTTCTAATTCCTAGACTAAGGTTTATGACCAGGGGAAAGGGGCACTGTGATTAGCCAGCCTGGGACTTGTGCCCACCTCTGTGTGGGGGTGTACAGGGCATCATGACTGACTGAGACCATGTAGAATGGGGAAGGGAGGTCGCCTACAGGAGGGGATCTTGGGGAGATAACCAATGACTACTGATCCCACATAGCACCCTGTTCTTTACCTGTGTGGCTAAAGTCAACTCCTGCATTGGCTGATGGCTCTTTAGGGGCAATAATGGGTCCCAGCTGATAGGAAGGATAATGAATGACTAAAGGCAGAAACCTTTTTCTTGGGGAAGGTGCTGTGTGGGCTCTGGGGATGAACAGAGGACTAGCCAAGGTCCCTGCCCCACAGGACATCTGGAAAATTGGGGAACGACCCCAAAGGAGGCAGCCGCTACCATGTGCTTTCTGGTTCAAGAGGTGGAAGTCAGTAGGGCATCCCAGAGGACCCTGGAAAGCTGGTCCGGGAGACATGGGTCAGAGGGACATGGTGCTTCAGTTCTTGAAAACAGCCAGAGCCAGTTCAGGAAGCCTGGACTATGCCCACCTTGGACATAGTGCAATGAAAAGCCCTACTCACAGCATCGTAGGGCATGGCGGGGGAGTAGCTGGTTCTGTGCCTGTGTGGGGGAACCAAGGAGGCACTGTGGGCAGCATGGGGATAGGGGATGTCCCAAGGGATGACAAAGGGGGTGGGAAAGATGCTCCATGCTTCGGTCTGACCACAACTACTAAACCCTGCACCTGGAGTACCTTAGAACAGTGGTTCTCAACCTTCCTAATGCAGCAGTCCTTTAATACAGTTCCTATGGGTCGAGACCCACAGGTTGAGAACCGCTGCCTTAGAAAAATGGAAGTCAGAATTTTTGGCACATCACCTGATAAGGCTATTAGTGATTGTGTAAGCCAATGGTGTGAAATGATTTGAGCAGCTATATTAGTTTGCCGTCACTGCAGAACTAAAACCAAAACCCAACTACAAACTTTGGTCATTTAATCAAAAAGCATTTACTTGGTTCATGAATGTGCATGTTGGTTGAGATGTTCTCCTCTGGCCTGGGCTTACTCACATGACGTCAGATGCCCATCTGCTTCTGTAGGGATGTGGGCTAGCTGGCGTCTGAGTCACACATGTGCGTAGGACCTCGGCTGGGTGGCTGTAACAGATCATCACTGCTGTGGTCTTTCATCTTCCTCTGGCAGGTTAGCCCAGACTTCTTCATGTAGTAGGTGGCCTTCATGAGCAGCAATTTGCAAGTACCTTTAAATATTTCTGTGTCATGTTTTCTGATGTCCTGTTGTCGAAAGCAAATTGAAAAAGAAAACAAAATTTGTGGCCATTCTGCCTTCTATTATAGTAATGAAACCATTTTTTTCAAATGAAATCTTACTTAGAGCTCCATTTCCTAAAATGGATAGTCTCTGGATAGTGCAAGGAAATCCTACAGTTCCGAAGAATGGAGTTTGAAATCCACAAATCATGTCCAAACCTCTCATTGCATAGATGAGGAGTCTGAGGCTTAACAATTGCCCCAGGTTGCACAGCTAATTAGAAGTAGAGTTGTCTGTCTTGATCATATTTCCACACTTGCAATTGTGATGTGAATGTTAGGGCAGTGAACTTGGGGAAGGCTGAAGTTGGGAGAAGACTGTAACCATGAATAATTTGGAGACACCTTTTTTCATAAATTCTATAAATCTTGGCTTGAGAAAGTGAGATTTAAGCAAAGAGCCAAAGGACGATTAGAAGCCAGCCATGTACAGAGTTGGGGGAAGATTAGTTCATTCTGTTCCAATAAACATCTCGTCAGGGTTTTGTTTGTTTGGGTGGAGCTAGGAAGTTGGTTGGAAAGTTCATTCAAAAGGGTAAACACCCTAGAACAGAGGGAATGAAACCCAATCACATAAAAATAGAACAATCGGGGAGGAAAATTATTCTGCCAGATAGTAAAATATTGTATGAGTTCAATAATTAAAACAGCGTAGCACTGGTGCATGAGTAGAGATATACAGAAATATAGACAGAAGAGAAAATCTAGTAATAAACCCAATTTGAAATGGAAATTGAGAATGCAAAAAAGGCTGCATTTCAGTTCAGTGAGGGAAAAAAAATGGACTTTTTAAGAAGTTGAGATATTAAGTTATCCACATGGTATAAGAGAACTTTGAATCTATTCCTCATACTGAATACAAGCATTATTCCAAATGAATGAAAGATTTAAATGTAAGCAAGTGAAATCATATGAGAACTGGGAGAAAACAGGTGAATCCTATAAGCCGGGATGAGGAAAAATTTTACTAACTGTAACATGAAATCCTAATACAGTAAGAAAAAAGATTAATGAGTTTGGTTACACAAAAGAAATAACTTTTTAAAGGTAAACTATAAACAATGAAAAGAGACAAATGTCAGTGAAAAAGGATAATTGTCAACATTGAAGCTTTTCTTTTGCAATTTAGCAAAATATCAGAAGGAATTAATATCCCTAATATATGAATGACATTCAAAAATAGAAAAGAAAAAGAACAACAATAGAATGGAAAATGGGTAACAGATATGAACAGAGTGAATAGGAAGAAAATTCAGATAAGCATATGAATAGAAGTTTGATTCCACTCATAAGAGAAATACAAATTAAAACTACATTAAATAGACCCTCTCTCCTAGTAATGGTTGAATAAGAAACTACTGGATTAAGCCTGCTGCAGATAACAACTTTAAAATCTGGACAGTAGTACTGATAGCAGTAACCCGAAAGTTCTGGAGAGTAAAGAGAAGTAGGCAGATTCTGGTGTGAAGTTCATGTTCAGAGAAGGGGAGTTATACTGGTCTAAGTTCCCCATTTTTTCTGCTTGCAGCCTGGGTGCAGGTGTGATGTGTATACACATGGAGTGGTTAGGGTGTTGGTGGGAAAACTGTAGTCTTTCTCTTCTGCAGAACAAGACTACTGAGCAGAGTATTGAGCTACTGGAGAGAGGAGAGGGGAATCCTGGCAGGGAAGAACTAAAGAGGGGGGTCCCCAACCTCCACCTTCCTTATCTCTTACTGACCTGTGAAACCTGCAGGCACAGGTAAGACACAAACCTTCCTAGCAAAAGACAAAAACGTGTATACAAACATTAGAACTGCAACCCAAGAAAGGTTGGGTTTCCAGTTTATGTTCATTCAAGTCAGTTAACTGCTAAAACAAAAGCAACATTGCTCATTAGTAAAATATTAAGGAATTCAGAATTTCCACAACCTAACATTTATAATGTCTAAGATATAAACGTCCAGAAGGTCTCTGAGATATGATCCAAAATTACCTTGCATACAATGGCCCAAGAAAATGGGTTGGGGGTGGGGAATGGGACTCATTCAAGAGAAAAGGCAAACAAGAGAGACCAAGCTCTAGATCACTGACTCTCAACCTTCCTCATGCCGGGATATATTTTCATTGTTACAAAGCAGGTGGCAACCTGCAGATGGAGAACTACTGCTTTCGGTGATCTATATGTTGACATTAGTAGACATAAATATTGAGACATCTATTATAAATATTATCAATGTTGTAAAATTTTATTTGCTGCAATAAATAAAATATAGAAAAATTCAGCAAAGAAATCGAAATAATTGAAAGAATTAAATGGAAATTCTAGAACTGAAAAGACTGCAGTAAGTCAAGTGAAAATTCAACATGCAGACTTAATAGAAATAGAGAAAACAGAGAAAAGATTTAGTAAGTTTCAAAGTAGGTCAATTTGGCTTGGCGCGTGTGGCTCAACAGGCTAAGGCGCCAGCCACGTACACTGGAGCTGGTGGGTTTGAATCCAGCCGGGGCCCGCCAAACAACAATGATGGCTGCAACCAAAGAAAAAATGGCTGGGCGTTGTGGCGGGTGCCTGTAGTCCCAACTACTTGGGAGGCAGAGGCAGGAGACTTGCTTGAGCCCAGGAGTTGGAGGTTGCTGTGACCTGTAATGCCACCAGCACTCTATCCAGGGTGACAGCTTAAGGCTCTGTCTCAAAAAAAAAAAAAAAAAAAAAAAAAAAAAAGAAAGTAGGTCAATTAAAAATTGTCCAGGCTGAGGAAGAAAGAGATTATTAAAAAAGGAAACAGAACTTCAAGGCCTTCTTAGATAATATCAAACAGAATGAGGAATGATGTATATGTATTTTGAGCTCAAGAAAGAGAAAAGAGAATGAGGTAAAATATGTATTTGTAAAATAATAATCCCATATTTCTCTAAGTTAATGAAAGACATAGATTTACAGATGCGACTTGTTTAATGAGCCCCGAGTTGGGTAAACACAAATAAAAGCATGCCCAGGCTCGGCACCTGTGGCTCAACATCCACCTGAGCTGGTGGGCTCAAATCTAGCCTGGGACTGCCAAACAACAATGAAGGCTGCAACCAAGAAATGGCCGGGCATTGTGGCGGGCACCTGTAGTCCCAGCGACTTGGGAGGTGGAGGCAAGAGACTCGCTTGAGCCCAGGAATTGGAGGTTGCTGTGAGCTGTGATGCCACAGCAC
>CAUYON010103720.1:0-17320 GCA_963573935.1 Arctocebus calabarensis
CTGGGACTACAGGCGCCCGCCACAACGCCCGGCCATTTTTTGGTTGCAGCCATCATTGTTGTTTGGCGGGTCCTGGGGCTGGATTCGAACCCGCCAGCTCAGGTGTACGTGGCTGGCGCCTTAGCCCGTTGAGCCACAGGCGCCGAGCCCAGCCCAACTATTTTTAAAGATGAATTGTTGCTCTTGCTCAGACTGGCCTAGAACCTGTGAGCTCGGCAATCCACCTGCCTTAGCCTCCCACAGTGCTAGGATTACAGGCGTGAGCCACCATGCCCAGACCTTTTTCTTTGTTTTGTGACAGAATCTCTTTCTCTCACCCTGGATAGAGTGCCAAGGCACCATCATAGCTAACAGCAACCTTAACCTCCTGAGTTTGGCTCAGTGCCACATATACTAAGGCTGACGGGTCTGAACCCAGCCTGTGCCAGCTGAACAACAATGACAACTGCAACAAAAAATAGCTGGGCCTTGTGGTGGGCGCCTGTAGTCCCAGCTACTTGGGAGGCTGAGGTGAGAGAATTGCTTAAGCCTAAGAGTTGGAGGTTGCTGTGAGCTGTGATGCCATGGCACTCTAATAAGGGTGATGTAGTGAGACTCTGTCTCAAAAAAAAAAAAAAGCAACTCCTGGGCTCAAGTGATCCTCCAGCCTCAGCCTCCAGAGTAGCTGGGACTACAGGCACCTACCACAACACCTGGCTAGTTTTTCTATTTTTAGTAGAGACAGGGTCTCACTCTTGCTCGTGCTGGTCTTAAGCTCCTGGCCTCAAGCAATATTCCTGCCTTAGCCTCCCAGAATACTCGGACTACAGGCATGAGCCACTGCACCTGGCCTCGGTGGGGGATCTTAAGGTGCAGGTTGGGTAGGACCTGGGGTGTCTGGAAAGAGGGCTGGTTCTGGAGCCAAAGTCCTGGCAATTTCCTTTCATAGAGCTGTCAGTGGAAGGTGACTTTCTTGAGAGGCAGGACCGAGCCTGGGTGGGACAGGAGCTGTACCCTCCCTGAATCTCACCAGGAGTTCACTTACTCTAGCACTTCCTCCCGGATCCAATCTTGAGGCTCAAGAAGGTCATCGGCTTTGGGGGCCACAGCACCAAATGGGTAAGGGGCCCTGTGGCAGTTTGTAGGATGGCTCTGGATAGGTTGTATGAGTGTCAGGCACATACAGCAGGGCAGAGGGAAGGTCCCTCGTCCCCCCGAGGAGGTGTGTGGATCTCCCAGCTTCCTAAGGGCACTGGGGCTTTCCCCTCAAAAACTTCACTGGTTTCCCTTGGTCCTCACCCTGCCCACATCTGCCCATTACTTCCAGGACCACGTGGGCTTCCGTAGTCATGGGTATCTCTTCACTTGGCAGAACTCCAGGAGCACTGGGTGGAAAGGGTGTTAAAATGCTCTGACACACATACTTTAGGGTTCTGACACGTGTGGTCCAGCCATGATCTAAAACATGTGGGGCCAGGTCATGGATGTGACCTCCTGTGGGTCCCTGATGGTTGAGGTGGGTGTTCCAGGGAAGGAGGATGGCCTCTCCCTTTGCTCCCTATGGCCCTGCTGCATATAGGCTCTGAGTCTTTGGGGGCTGTTTGGCCTTTTTTACTCAAACCCTGGGGTTTCTTGCCTCGGAGGCAAGGCTCAGGGGACATGTGTGCATGTAGGTCAGCTGTTCCTTTGTCTCCCTGGGGTTGGGAGAGTAACACTGATTCCAGGTCACCAGGAGGGGCTGGAGCGCCATTGCTGACCTCAGCCTTTGCCCCTGTGCCAGGCTCTGTGGACCAACGACGGGGCGGCTGTCATCTACCCCTGCCATGCGGTCATCATCACCCTGTGCATTGACACAGGGGAACAGCGCTTCTTCCTCGGCCACACGGACAAGGTTGGTGTTGCCTGGCCCAGGGGTGCACCTTTAGGCTGCTTCACGCTTCCTCGGCCTCCTCCTCTTCAGGTCTCTGCCCTGACGCTGGATGGGAGCAACTCGCTGTTGGCCTCAGCGCAGGCACAGCCCCCTTGCATGATGCGGCTCTGGGACTTCCAGACTGGAGTGTGCCTGTCTCTTTTCCGGAGCCCGATGCACATTGTCAGTGCACTCAGGTGGGCACAGGGTCTCCAGGCTGGGGGTGAGGGGACAGCCCAGGCAATGCTAACCGCCTCTTCTACATCCACAGCTTCTCTGACTGCGGGTCCCTTCTCTGTGGTGTTGGCAAGGACCGCCATGGGAGGACGGTAACAGGGCCCTGGCCTGGGGTTGGGCAGCTGTGTTGCAGTGTGCAGGGAACATTAATCAGAGTCTTCCTCAAAGTTCCTCTAATTCAGCGGTTCTCAACCTTTGGGGGTTGAACGACCCTTTCACAGGGGTTGCCTAAATACATCCTGCGTATTAGATAATATACATTATGATTCATAACAGTAGCAAGATTAATGTTATGAAGTAGCAACAAAAATAATTTTATGGTTGGGGGTCACCACAACATAGGGAACTGTGTTAAAGGGTTGTGGTATTAAGATTGAGAACCATTGCTCGCCTTTGTGAGTTTCTGTTTATCAAGATATGTGGGCCGGGCGTATTGACTCATGCCTGTAATCTTAGCACTCTGGGAGGCTGAGACGGGTGGATTGCCTGAGCTCACGGGTTCAAGACCAACCTGAGCAAAAGCGAGACCCCTGTCTCTAAAAAAGTAGCCAGGGGTTGTGGCCTGTAGTCCCAGCTACTTGGGAGGCTGAGGGAAGAGAATAGCTTGAGTTCAAGAGTTTGAGGTTGCTGTGAGCTATGAGGCCATGATGCTCTCCTGGGGGTGACAAAGTGATACTCTGTCTCAAAAAAAAAAAAAAAGATACATGGGTCATACCAGCCTGTGTGCCTTGGGCTCTGTACACTCCCGGGCTTGTGTGCCAGCCTCCACCCCATGTAAAAGATGCTGCGGTGTATTCACAGCTTGGACTTCAGCTCTTCATCCCTACACAGCAGGCATTGCTTTCAATTGGCATTTAAGTGATTTGTCTTGTTCACTCTGGTGATGTGTTTAGCAGTAAGATGGGGCATCTTAACACGTCAGCATCTCTGAAGTTGACCCATGCGTGGGACTTGGTGTCTGGGAAGTGCTGAAGTGTCAAAGTGTTCGTCCTGGTGATACCTCTTGCTTTTTACCTGGTCTTCTACTTGTGGGTCAGTTTTTGCTTTTGGTCTCTGCCAGTGGGGCTGCAGCACCAGGTTTGCATATTGGTGTAGAGGTCCCAAAGCCACCACAGCTTGGGGCACACACCTGGATGGGCCAGTTCCTTCCACCCTGAGCAGACTAAGTGCTCAGAGACTGATTTCTGTGTGAGATAAGAGCCCTTGCCTGTTGATGCAGTTGGGATATAGGCAAGGCGGGAGGGCACTCAGGGCTGTGCATGGAGCTTGCTTAGTGTAGTGTTTTTTTTTTTTTTTTTTAGAGACAGAGTGTCACTCTGTTGCCCTCAGTAGAGTGCTGTGGCATCACAGCTCACTGCAATCTCCAGCTCTTAGGCTTAGGCGATTCTCTTGCCCCAGCCTCCCAAGTAGCTGGGACTATACGCGCCTACCACAGTGCCTGGCTATTTTTTGTTGCAGTTTGGCCGGGGCTAGTCTCAAACCTGCCACCCTTGTTATATGGGGCCAGCGTCCTACTCACTGAGCCATAGGCGCTGCCCCTCAGTTCAGTCTTGTTGCAGGTGGTGGTGGCATGGGACACTGGCCCAGTGCGCCTTGGTGGTGAGGTGGTCATTCTTGCGAAAGTGCACACCGACTTTGACGTCCAGGCCTTCCGGGTTGCCTTTTTTGATGGAACCAGGTGCCATGGCACGGCCAGCCATCCACAGCAGGGCAGGGTCTGGGTCTGGGGTGGGGGCTGAGCCCTTTTCCTCCCTCATTACAGCCTCGGTCCGTGCATGTCTGGTCTTCTTGTGGGACTGAAGGCCCTAGGTGGGCTCACTGCCCCACACCTCCTCACAGGATGGCATCATGTGGACAGGGCAGCGTGCGGCTATGGCGGCTACATGGTGGGGTCCTGCGATCCTGCCCCGTGGACCTTGGGGAGCACCGTGCACTGCCATTCACTGACCTCGCCTTTGAGCAGGCCCAGGACAGCTGCCAGGAAACCTCGTCCTGGACACTGTGAGCTCCGCCCTGCCCAATGCTTAACCCATCCTGGTCCCACCCTTGCCCTACCCTCTGGATCCTACCTCACCTGTGGTCTCCTTGGGATAGTTACGTATGCAGCCGCAGCGGCCACATCCTAGAGATTGACCACCGACGCATGGCTGTACAGCATGCCCGCTGCCTGCTACCCACGTGGGCCCCCAGCAGCCCCCTCCCACAGAAGCAGACCTTCAGTGCAGGTAGCAGGGCACCCACAGTGTGGGGGAGGTGAAGTTGATGCCAAGGTACTGACGCCCCTGGCCCCCAGGCCCGGGTGTTGCCATCAGCAGCCTCAGCATCTCCTCAGCCCTATGTGCTGTGGGCTCTGAGGATGGCCGCCTACGGCTTTGGCCCCTGGACTTCTCTTCAGTGCTCCTGGAAGCGGGTGAGGCCTCAGCATCCACTCTCAGCCTGAGGGGGAGGTGTTCCCCTGGGAGGTTCCTGTGGTGTGTTGGGGAATGGCCAGATTCTTGAGGCCTCCAGTGCTGGTAGCATTGTCCCTAGGCTGGACAGGATGTCACCAGGCCACCAATGCCAGAGCTGCCTGTGGCCAGCTTTGCAGGAGGGTCTGGGAGGCATGGGTCATGGGTGAAGCTCCCTTTCAGCCCTGGGCCCTGCCTGATGGTCTCCAAGGGCCTCTTCTCCCAGCCTGGGCTCTTGAAATAAGAAATGGATTTGTCTGTGTCTTGGGGACCCGAACACCTGAGTAGCAGTGAGCTGCCCTGGGGTGAGCTCCGGTGCTGCTGACCCTCCCTCCCTATAGAGCACGAAGGCCCCATCAGCTCAGTGTGCATCAGCCCTGATGGCCTGCGTGTGCTGTCTACCACTTCCACGGGCCACTTGGGCTTCCTGGACATCCCATCCCGGGAGTACAGCGTGCTGGCTCGCTCCCACACAGCCTCCGTGCTGGCTTTCTCCACGGACCAAAGCCGGGGGCAGCTGGCCACCGTGTCCCAGGACCACACTGTCCGCATCTGGGATCTGGCCACCCTGCAGCAGGTGGGGTGTGGTGGGGCAGGGAGGGCCTTCAATCCCTTGGGCTCTCATGGCCCCTGTCCACTCCTCACTAGCCTTGTGCTCTGCAGCTGTATGACTTCACATCACTTGATGATGCCCCGCGTGCTATAACTTTCCACCCTATACGGCCGGCCTTCTTCTGTGGCTTTAGCAGTGGGGCCGTGTGCTCCTTCAGCCTGGAGGCAACTGAGGTTATGGTGAAACATAGGTGTGTACACTACCAGCCACCAACTCTTGGGGTCCTTGGCTATACAACCACCTCGCAGTGGAAGCTGGATCCCTTGGGTATTTAGCTAGGCAAGGGAGGGTCACCTACCGAAAGGCTGGTGCTGCCCAAAGGTCAGGCCAGGAGGGCTGGTGGCGGCATGGCACCCAGGGATCCCATGTCCTGGCTGGGCTCCCAGGGCTGAGGTCAGTGGGCATCATGTGTCTGCTGCAGGTGTCCCCAGGGAGCCATCACTGACCTGGCTGTCACTCCTGATGGCACCTACCTATTCAGCTCCTGTTCTCAGGGCAACCTGGCCCAGTATAACTGTTCCGGGCCCCGGTGCTGCATCCTCCGTGTGGCAGGTCAGGTCCCTTTGGCCACTCAGGCTGGTCACAAAAGGCTGGGGTGGCCCTGGGTCTGTGATAGGCCAATGCCCAGACACTTAGGGCTTCGATCTCTATCCACTTGCTGGGTCCCGAGGAGGCTGGGCAGCTGCCTTTGGGAGCCTTGTCCAGACCCTGGTTTAGAGTTTACCTGCCTCCAAAGCCAGAGGCCAGCTCAACTCTGTGCCATGGAGAAGGTGACGGACAGCCTGACCACAAGGGCAGCAGGTAGGGGTCAGGTCCAGTTACGGTCAGCTGCTGTCTCCCTGGCCACTGTAACTTGGGCTGGCCAGCGGTCATTAGGTCAGTCATTCCTGCCCTCAAAGACCCATAGCCTTTGTGCTGCTGCCTGATGCTCATTGGTGCCTGGCACTCTCACGCCCATGCCATGAGGGTACAGCCATGGGATCTGCCTCCCTGGGCTGGCGTTTCCTGAGGGGGCAGGTTTGGCAGTGCCTGCTTGGCAACCTGTATGCTACAGACCCTCCCCTACCCCGCTGACCCCCCCCCCCCTGTGCTGCCACAGCCAGCATGGTGTGTCCAGATGCCCACCTGAGCCCCAACATCCTGGCAGTCAGCGGGGACAGCCACCTGCTGGCCTTTGTGGGTCCTTCCAAGTGCACAGTGACCATTGTGGACTCAGCCTCCTTGGATGAGGTGAGTCAGGGAACCTCCTGGGACCAGGGTAAAGAGTCTTGCCAAGCTGGGCAGTGGAACCAGGTCTGGACACCACACTTGGCTGCCACACAGCTCCTCGTGCATGAGCAGGGATCCTCCTTGGCCCGGTATGGGGTGTGAGGGGCTGGGGACAGGCAGGAGGCTGTGGTCTCTCAAGAGCAGGACCTAGGTACTGTTGCACCTCATGGTCACAGACAGCACCCCAGCAAAGTGGGGCACTGAGGGCCTGGCTTCCCTAGGGGAGGGCAGGATCCTGGATGGGGCAGGTGGCACCCAGGTATCAAGTGGCTGACCCTGAGGGCGTCTTCCTCCTGAGCCTCGTTCTGGGTGGCACCATTTCTGCCTTGAGGTCCAGACCACTTGCTGTTCTGCCCTAGCTGCTGCAGGTCGACATCAGCACCCTGGACCAGGCCAGCACCTACCTAGACTCCGCTGTGGCTCTCTGCTTTAGCCCCGCAGTCCTGGGCCACCTGCTGGTGTCCACAACATCCAAAATCATGGTATTGGATGCCACATCAGGCCACATTATCCGGGAGGTAAGCCTGGGCTGCAGCTCCTCTAGCCCAGAGGGTCTGGGGGTGGGGGTTGCCATACTCGGTGAGGAAGGGGAGCCTCTGAGAGGCAGCTTTGTCCAAGAGCTTTCTGTTGTAGCTGTGCGGTGTCCATCCTGAGGCCTGTCCCTCCCTGGCCCTCAGTGAGGATGCCCACTTCTTGCTGATGGCCACTGGCCGGGCTGTCACGCTGTGGGACTACTCAACACAGGCCAGCCCAGGCTCGCAGGTGTGTGCTGTGGACAGGTGGCTGCCTCAGGTGGTGGGGAGATCCCTGGAGGTCCAGGCACAGTGAAGCCATGTTGCTTGGGGGTCAGGGAGTGTGACCCCCCCCCCAACCCTCTGCCTGCTGGGAGGCCTCTCGATTAGTTCCTGGGGCCAATGGTCTGGGGCTCATGTCAGACCCAGGTGCAGCCAGCAGTGTCAATAGCCACACCTCAGGCCCCTATGTGTGGCACCCACTGCCCCCAGGTGTACATCGGACATTCAGAGCCTGTGCAGGCTGTGGCCTTCACCCCTGACCAGCAGCACGTCCTCAGCGTGGGGGATGCCATCTTCCTTTGGGATGTTCTGGCCACCCCTGAGAGGCAAGTGTCCATCTGTACTGTGTCTGCCCGAGCCTCCTTCTGGGCCCTCCTGATGGTCTCTCCTTGCCCCTCTAGTGACCAGAGATTGTCCGGGGCAACCCCTGCCCATGGAGCTGGTGAGTGGCCTGTGCTTAGTTGGAGAGGATGGGTGTGAGCACCAGCAGGCTCTGCCCTGAACCCTGGGCTGGCCCTGTGGCCACTGTGGGCAGCATGGCACAGATGCCTTTCCTGGGGGTGGGGAGGCTGACTACTACCACAGAGGCTGTGCTGCCCTGACAAATGCTGCCAGCCTCACCCCTGAGCGTGGCTCTGGCATCTTCAGGCCCAGGTATAGGACAGTTGGATGATGCAGTGTCTGGGGCCAGTGGGCTCCCTCGCCTACAGGTGCCTGTGCCGTCTCAGGCCTCCCCACTGAGACTTACCCATGCCCGGCCCCTCGAGGGTGGTGATGGTGAGTGGCAGGGGTCTGGAAGGGCGTGGGGCATATACCAGTTTGTGTCTGGCCCCCGGGTGTGGGTGCCATTTCCTCCCATTGGGGAGGCACATGTGGGATCAGGGAGTTGGTATCCTTTTCTCTCCCACTGCCCCTAGGTGCCCTGTCCGCATCAGACGAAGAAGGACCCCGTGAGAAAAGCCACAACCCAGAGGGGCCTTGCCAGGCCCCAGGCCCACTGGTGCTAGACGAGAAGGAAAGCGGGGCTGGAGATGGGGCCTGGGGTGCTGCCAGGGGCTCCTGGGGGCTCTCTATGCTCCCCCGTCTCTGTGGCTGGCCTAGTGAGCAGTGGAAGGCAGGGAGGGACAGAGGTGGCATCCTAGTGAAGGGGCCAGGGCTCCTGTGACAGCTGGGGTATCCCCCCCAGTGGTGAGGTGAGGCCATCTCCAGGGTGTATAGGATGTGGCTTATCTGTGCATAGTTCTTGCTACCCAGCACAGTGCAGGGACTTTGTGTATAGTGGGGCGTCTCTGAAGGATTGCCATGTGGTTCCATGTCATGTGGCTTCTTTCTCCTTCCTGCCAGGTACTGAGAGCACCAGGAACAGGGGGACTCAGCCCTGCACCTACCTGTACTCCTACAAGCACTTTTTGGGGCACCGCAGGATGCCGGCCAAGGTCGGTAATGGCCCCCACTCAGAGAAGCGGGGTGGTTTCCAGGCACCGTCTTATGCTCAAGGGGCCCTCTCAGGGTTCCCAGGGTCTCCTCAGAGCTGATCTTGGTCTGTAAAGCATATAGTGCTCTGGGCCTTGGTATCCTGTCTCCTGAGGTGCACCCCTCCTAGCTGCATCCACACACCTGTCGGCCTATCCTGCTGACCTGTCTCACTTGCCCTTCCCAAGAGCCCTAGCCTTTGCCCCTCCTTGGCTTCCCAGTCCATCCCCCAGCTGGCCCAGGTATGCTCTGAAACAGCCTCCCACAGACAGGCTTAGGCCACCAGGCTGGGCACCGGCACCCAGGTCTGCTTTCTTGCAGAGTGTTGCCTTTTCTCCTGCCAGCGGCCAGCAGCTGCATCTGAAGGCTGTCCTGGGCTACAGCGGGAGTGGGCAGGCCAACATGGTCTGGAGGCCGGACACAGGTGGGAATCCAGCCAGGCAGCAGCAGGGTGGGGCTCACTCTGTGCCCCAAGCTGTGACCAAGGGGACAAGTGAGCTGCAGCCATCAGTTTGGGGTGTCACATTCTCCTATTGATGCTTTCTGGTGTTCTAGCTTATGTCCCTTGTCAGCCCCTGTGGCTGCTAGATGACCCCTCAGGACCCTTGTCCATTGGCACAGCCTCCAGGCACTGCCCCCCTGCCTGCAGGCTTCTTTGCCTACACGTGTGGCTGCCTGGTGGTGGTAGAAGACCTGCACTCTGGCGCCCAGCAGCATTGGTTCGGCCACCCCGAGGAGATCTCCACACTGGCCCTTAGCCACAATACCCAGGTGCCACCCCCATGGGTCAGCCTACTTCACACCCAGGTCACAGTGCATGGTGGAACCCAGCTCCTGGGTCACTGTCTGAGATAGCAGGAGCAACTCGGTCTTGGCTTCCCCTCCACACAACTAGGGTGGGCCCAGCTGGCTGTTTCTGCCCTCTGACCACCTCACCTGCCTTCCTGTCTGCTAGGTCCTGGCTTCTGCCTCAGGCTGCAGCTCCAAGGCCACCCACTGTCAGATCCGCTTCTGGGATGTGTCTGAGGGCCTCTGCCATCATCTCATTTCTCACCACGACACAAATGTGCAGGCCCTGGCTTTCTCGTCCGATGACAGGCTCCTTGTCACACTGGGTCAGCTGGGACCCAGTATTGGGACAGTGGGGGATGGGAGTGTTCCTAGGACCCCTGGGAGGGTGGACTTGTGTCCTTGACATGGTTGTCCATGGGACTCTCCAGGTGATTATGGCGACCGCACCCTTGCCCTTTGGAGCACGACCACCTATGACCTCGTGTCCTCTACCCGCCTCCCAGAACCAGTCCATGGTGTGGCCTTCAACCCCTGGGAGGCTGATGAGCTCGTGTGTGTGGGCCAGCATGCTGTCACTTTCTGGCTCCTGCAGCAGCACGGGGCAGACATTAACCTCCAGGTGCCAGGCTGCTGGGTGACACAGTCAGGTTTGGAGCTGGTTTAGGGGGTAGAGTCTGGGCCCTCAGAACATCACTGACCCACAGCCACCCTCCCACCTTGCCAGGTGCGCCGAGAATCAGTCCCTGAGGCATTAGGGGCAGATGAGCTGACCTCACTCTGCTACGGGCCCCTGCCCCTGCTCTACTGTGGCTCCAGCTCTGGCCAGGTCTGTGTCTGGGACACGCGTGCAGGCCGTTGCTTCCTGGCCTGGGAGGCAGATGACAGCAAGATTGGTGGGTGCCCAGCTGAGGCCCTGTGGCCCCTTGAGGCTCCGGACCGTTGTCTCAGCTGGGGCAGCGGCCCAGGGTATCTGGGAAGGCAGCTCACTCCCGGTCCTGCCCCCAGGTGTGCTTCTGTGCTCAGGCTCCAGGCTTGTCAGTGGCAGCAGTGAAGGGCGACTACGCCTGTGGGCTGTGGGGACCTTGCCGGAGCTAAGATGCAGGGGTACCAGGTAGGCTGTCCTGGGGGCCCTGCTCTGCTCCCTGTGTGGCTTAGCTGTAGGCCAGTGCGGGTGTCCCTGCCTGGGGCCCACAAGTCAGCCCTCGTCCTAAGTAGCCCTGCCTCTAAGCAGGGGCTGTTGTCCCCCGCTGGCCCCTCTGTAGGGATGTGCTTGGGCATGGTTTGGGTCCCACAGACTGCAGTCCCCGGACAGGGGCAGACCCAGAAGCCCATTAGCCTTTGACACCTCTGCCCAGGACAGCATAGCCAGGTTCCACGATCTGCTTGGAGACCTGCTGTGCCCTCCTCCTCTCCACCCTTCAGGTCCTGTTCTGTGTTCATGGAATGTGAGCTCAGCCTGGATGGTGCTATTGTGAGTGCCAGTTTTGATGACAGCATGGACATGGGCGTGGTGGGCACCACAGCTGGCACACTCTGGTACGTCAGCTGGGTCGAGGGCACCAGCACCCGCCTTGTTAGCGGCCACCGGAGCAAGGTAAGGCCTCTAGGCTTATATGGAGACATCTGAGGGGTTTCTAGCCTAGACAGAGGCAGGGCACGGGAGCTGCACCTGGTACCTTCCCCACGGGTCAGCTCCATCCTTGCCCACCCAGGTTATCTTGTGTCCAGCTGTCACAGTGGTGCTCGAGTAACTGTTTCAGGGGTTCCAAGTACGGGGACTCCTGAGTGCATGTAGATCCCTTCACATCTTGTGGTTTGGCATGGGGTCCTGCTCGTGTCCCCACTAATTCACTCTTTTTCTTCCCCACTTATTTTTTATTGAAGAAACCACATCATCTGTCTCAGCGCCTCTTGTGGATTGGCTTTGCTTCCATGGTCCTGTATGTCAGGGCTGGGCTGGTCTGGGTCAGGTTCTGGTCAGGTCCGGGCCAGTCCTGCTGGGCCCTGTTGGTAGAACTGTGTCTCCTTGGAGCAGTTAGGCTGCTGGCCACTGAGTGGCCACTCACCTAGCCCATGGCTCAGTGGGGTTGCAGAAAATCTAATCCCATCATTCCTCTCTTGCTGACCAGCCTGGGGACTGAGCTTCATTAGCTCTGGGTTTCCCAGGAAGAGATGGTCAGAGCAGAGAACCAGGTTTCCAGGTATCAGGCAGTTCCTTTTTTAAAAAATTTGAAACAGGCTCGGCGCCTGTGGCTCAACAGGCTAAGGCGCCAGCCGCATACACCTGAGCTGGTGGGTTCGAATCCAGCCTGGGCCCACCAAGCAACAATGACCGCTGCAACCAAAAAATGGCCGGGCGTTGTGGCGGGTGCCTACAGTCCCAGTTACTTGGGAGGTGGAGGAAGTAGACTTGCTTAAGCCCAGGAATTGGAGGTTGCTGTGAGCTGTGATGCCACAGCACTCTACCCAGGGTGACAGCTTGAGGCTCTGTCTCAAAAAAAAAATTTTTTTTTGAAACAGTCTCACTTTGTCACCCCCAGGCTACAGTCCTGTGGCGTCACAGTTCACAGCAACCTCAAGCATTGGGCTCAAGCAATCCTCCTGTCTCAGCCTCCCAAGTACCTGGGACTATAGGCCCCTACAAGGACGCCTGTCATTGAGCTTTACTTTCTGATTGTCTTTTAAGAACTCATGGCTGTGCACACATCTGGATTTCACCTCATTGTGGTTTTTTATTGTTTCTTTTGCTGCTCACAGAATCCTGGCTTCAGTGGGATGCTGAGTTGACTCCTTTTTTTCAGAAATCTGGGTTGGCACCCATAATTCAGTGGTTAGGGCCTTGGCCACATACACGAGTCAGGCGGGTTTGAACCTGGCCCAGGCCTGCTAAACAACAATGATAATGGCAACAAAAAAATAGCTGGGCATTGTGGCCGGCATCTGTAGTCCCAGCTACTTGGGAGGCTGAGGCAAGAGAATCACTTGAACCCAAGAGTTTGAGGTTGCTGTGAGCTATGATGGCACAGCACTCTACCGAGGGTGACAAAATGACTCACTTTTTCAAACAAAACAAAACAAATTGCATGGTTTTTTGTATATATGTATTGCATATGAATAGATAATATATGAGTATGGAAAATACTTGACTCAGTTTTGTTTACATGTCAGTATATGGTAACATGGGTGTGGGGACCACATATAAAAGGAAAAACGTACACATTTATGTAAAGATAGATATTAATAGATGCATGTGTTTGTTAAAAATCTTAAAAACTATTGAGATATATTTCCTTTTATGTTATAGTTGTAATCATCTAAGCAGTAGTTATCCATTTTTAAGTTTTATGTATTCGTGAAGGAAGCCTTTTTTTTTTTTTTTTTTTTGTGGAGACAAGAGTCTCACTCTATCACCCTCAGTAGAGTACTGTGGAGTCACAGCTCACAGCAACCTCCAGCTCTTGGGCCTAAGTGATTCTCTTGCCTCAGCCTCCCAAGGAGCTGGGACTACAGGTGCCTGCCACAGTGCTCGGCTAATTTTTGATGCAGTTTGGCCAGGGCCGGGCTTGAACCTGCAGCCCTCGGCATATGGGGTGGGTGCCTCACTCGCTGAGCCACAGGCACTGCCCAACGTTATCTATAAGACGCAGAAGCTGAGAGGCTTTAAGAACGGTGAAGTTGAGGGGCACAAGCTCCTGTTCCTTGTCAGGCATGCTCAGAGGCATATCCAAAGAACCTAGGATTCTAGGGAACTGGATGTGAAACTCTTAATATGTGGAATAGGAATCTGAAACAGGTATGAGCTATACCTAAAAATGAATGATTATTAAGAATTCTGGTGAGTGGGATTCATAGACTTGTTCTGAAGACAAGTTTCAGGGTTTTCAGTAGTGTCAACATATGTATGGCTTCGTGATGGGGAGTGAATGATGATTTAAAAAAAAAAAAAAAGCTTTCACTCTGACCTGTATGTTACAAAACAATTCTGTATTATTTTTGAGAAATCAGCTTTAAAAAAGAATTCTCTTAAGTTATGACAGCTGTATTGCTATTAAAAGCTATTTTGTATTTTAAGTGACTGTTGTTTAGCATATGACTCTGAAACAGGAGTCAAAGGAAGTGTATCACTTGTGTTTATCGTCCCATGTTTTTTGTTGTATGAAAGCAGCTGGTCTGCATTTATATGGTAGTGTTTTTTTTAAGGAGTTAATTTTTAGTTAATGAGCTTTCATAAGAAAAATAACTTCAAATGCTAAGTATCTGTTAGATTGTTATTAATAGTGAGAGTAGTAATATTACTTTGTCTCTTTTGCACATTGAGGAGGGTTTCCTGGTGACAGCTGGAGTGTGGGGGAGGGGGAGTCACTTTCAGTCAACCAGCTGCTCTGTGCAACACCATGATGGTGATATTTCAAAGCCCATAGATAATTTTGGCTGTCTTACAGAAAAGAAAACGTATCACATTTCTGGAATGAAGCAGATAGTGTGCAGGAGCGCCTTGGGATCTAGATGATAGCCAGCAAGCAATGTCATATGCAGGTTTGCGTATTAGTGTTATTTACCATCTATTTCCTTGGATATTGTTACATGCACATCACAATTACAAAGTGAGGAAGTCTAGTTCCTCCGGGCCATGTGTGTGGGGAGTGGGAAGGGGACGGAGGGGGACAGCCAATACTTTATGGAAAGGTAGGACGAAAAAAATCAACTTTGATGGTGTGTTACATGCTTTGATGTAATGTGCTGTTTCATTTTTCTACATAGTGATACTAGTTTGTAAGTGGAATTTTTCTTATTTATGGGTAAAGAAACAGAAGCTCAGCAGGGTTGGTTATATGCTTTTTCCAAGGCCACAAACAGCTAGGTGATGGCATCCATATTTGCCCCCACCTCTTCTGACTTTGGCTCCAGGAATGTTGTCATGACACTGACAGCTGTTCTCCAGGGTGTTAACTTGCTTATGCATTTTTAATCCAAAGTCACAACATCAGTATAGTAATGAATGAAATTTATATAACTATTAAAATGACTTCAATGTTATATAAATAATTTATGGAGTGTGTGTATATGCACAGGCATGTGCAGCTACAAATAATTTGCGTTTTTTTTTCCCCTTGAGCATAAAACCTCCTGGACAACTCTGTAAAAGAAATTTCACTACCTTTCCGGCAATTTTGCAACTATGTGTGTTGTAATGAATCTGTTGTGATTCTAAATTTGACCAAATACAAGAATGAATATTATACACACTGCCCACTTTGTCCCTTCCTTCATGCCAACGTATTCAAGGAAATTTCTTTTTTTTTTTTCTAGGCATAGTAATTTTGCATTAGTAAGGGACCTGTTAGCTTTCTAAATTTCTAGCTTGTAGCTATTATGTCAACCAAGTGATGATTCCAAATCCTTTTATTTTTAAGAGATGGTTCTATCTCATAAATTGATGAGTTTTCCACAGTCATTTCATCTTACCCATTGCCCACAGGATAATGCCTACTCTCTTGTTTTCTTGTTCTTTCTTTCTCTTCTTCCACACCCTATGTAGAACTTTAAAACTCATCTTTGCTTTTTTATGACTACTCCACAACCTATATATATTCTTAGGACATAGTAATGTTTGCTTTCTGTGTCTTCTCGCTCAAGGGTATGTTCTTCTGAAAGAACAGTGCTTGTCAGAGAGGCTCAGATATTTAGTAAATGAAGCACTGTAGGCAAATACAGTCATACACTTACTGCTGTAGTTTCACACTTAGGGATTTTCTTCTTTGGACTCACGATTGGAGAAATGTGATGATGTGTGTCTGTTAATGAATTGCACGGTGGTAAAAAATGAAGGGACAGATCTTTCTGTAGAGGAGCATACAGAGCACTTTCGTATTCCTTTCTGAAGGCTGGCAGATTTAGAAGCCTGCTACTCAATTTTTTTCTCCTATTGTTTTGCTGAATGAATCTAGCTGATTCCTTGTCCTAAAGTTCTAGTCAGAAGCGTTGACTCAGTGATAACATTTTATTACATGTGTAGATTAATATTGTTTCAAAGAAGAGCAAAGACAGAGAGAAAACCACTTCTGTAATTAGAAGTATTAGTAGAACACAAATTTTATTTATTAAAAATATTTCAGATTAATATAAGGGTACAAGTGATTAGGTTATATTGTTTGCATTTTTTAGGTAAAGTCCAAGTTGTAGTGAACACTGTAGAAAGCTGATGATGCTTGAAATAAACTAGCATGTGTTTGCCAGCCTTTTGCACATGTCTTATATTCTGGGTAAAGTTCTTTGATGACAAACAACAGAAGCTCAGTTAACTTCTAAGTTAACTAAATTATTCAGATAACTTAGTCAAGAACAAGAAATTTATTGCAAGTATATGGATAAAGTCAGAGAATCAACAGAAAAGCTAAACCACCAGACCTGGAAACGGTCAGCAGTTAGATGAGATCCTAAGGTTTGGGCAGACCTGGAGAACTCTTCAAGTTAATGCTCTGAGAATCACCTCCACCAGTTGTTGGTCCTAGCGTTGCTGCATAAGTTTTAAATTCCAGGGAAAGCATTATTATTCCAGCTCTGGTAGCTATCACCTTTGAATCAGTGTAGGAAAGAGCACCCTTGATTGGTAGTCCTCCCCCCAGATTACCACTTCCAGGGGACTCCAGTTCCTGAAAGAATGAGGTATCGCTGCTCATTAAGGAAGGTGAAAAGCCCTCAGGGGTCCCTCACCACTGGTGATTTGCGGATGTCTCCTGCACTTTGTGGTAACATAACATGTCTTTGAAGCCTGGCATGTTTTTCCTCCTCTCAACTAGTTCTTGTGCAGGGAGAACTTCAGTTACATAAATAATTCACAAACAGTTCTTACATGGAAATTAATTTAAATGGAGGGCCTGGTGGTGGTTGTGGTAGCAATCACTTTTTCATTGACTTCAGGTAGCGAATGTGCGAGTAAAACTACCTAAATTCTCTTGAAGGGAACAATCACGGCATTGCTGTTCCCTGTTAAAAGCTGAGGTCTGAAGGGCTGTCAGTCGGAGGACTTTAATGAGCCCTCATTACACTAAAACTTGTGGTCTGTAAGAGAAGAAAGGGGCTGATGAGTGATCCTGGAAATCATAAGTCGTGATGGGTCAGAATTGGAGTTGGCACTAATTCACCCAGCTGTGGAGCAAAATTCAAGATTATATACAAAATCTAGTAGTTTCATTATAGCCATTATTTTTATGTATAAATATAGTCTATTTCTGTTAAGATTATAACACTATAAAGAGGAGGGAAAGGAAGAATTTTGCTAGCTGACATTTTGCCTCCTAAAGAATTTACAGAAACCCTGGTTTGATATTTTACCATAAAATTTAATTTAAAGAAAATTTCAGCTTTTAGGTTTCTTCTATATATCCTACACTGTTTAAAAAAGTATGTGTAATTGAATCATGCAATGCAGCTTTACACAGTAGAATCATAGTCCTGAGAAATAGGAACAGGTTGCTATGTTATAAAAACACTTAAAGCCTATTTTAAAGTTTTAATCTTAAGTGTATTTTAATTTAGTTGCTTATATAAATAAAAACACTATCATTTCACAATTTATGATTCACATATTTTTTTTTAATTGAATCATAGCTGTGTACATTAGTTTAATCACAGGGTACAGTGTGCGGGCTTCACATGCAATCTGAGATATTTTTATCAACCTGATTGACATAACATTCATGATATTTTCTCGTTTACTATATGAAAACATTTTTGATCCGTATTTAGAAGTTTTCTCCTGACCCTTTGAATATGTACCACACATGTGATCTCACCCTTTGTCCCA
>CAUYON010103723.1:0-12696 GCA_963573935.1 Arctocebus calabarensis
ATGTTAATCGCAATGTTGATACAGCTGAACAAAATGGAGACCGGAGGCCTGTAATGATTTCTCAAACCCTGCAGGGTGGAGAGCTTAAATCCTCCTCAGCCTGTTTAGAAGGCACTTTAAATCGCAAACTTGGGCTAAGCATAAGCTTTCCCAGGAAAGCACTTGTGGCTGGGATCACTCCTTAAGTGGCTATCCACTTACCCAGTGTGCCAAAACTGGGCTCACCCAATGCCCTGAGGGCTAAGGCTGCAAGGCGTCTCAGTCCCTGCCTCTCAGTCCCCGCCTTTAGGCTGCTCAGTCACTAGATTACTCGCTCCCGCCCGATGGTTGTTCTATGACCCTGAGGGTGGAGCTTGCCGGGGCAGTTCTCCTACAGTGGCTCCACACAGCCCACAACCAAACACTGGAAGCTCTTTCTGGCTCTGTGGCTCAGTCTGGAGCCCCAGACAACACTCACATACCTCCACACTTTTGCCCCAGTTCTCTCAAGGCAGTTCAACCGAGTGCCAAGTCCAAAAGAAACCCAAACAGCTCACAGGTAAGGCCTTTCCAGTTTGCAATCTCACTGCTGCTGTAGTAACAGATGCCAGCAGGATTAGACCGAACGAACACACGCAACCACTTGCCAGATCTCCACCGCTTTTGCCTTCCTCAGGGGGTCCAGAAGTCTCACGCTATCTCCCTGTGTCCCCAAAGGGATGTTTCTGGGCAGATCTCGTCAGCCAGACATGCCTGAAGTCTTCTCTCCCCAGTCTCACCGAGCCCAGTTGCAAGGAAGCTGTTACTTGGCCACCATCTTGGCTCCTCCCCCCAATATTTTTGTTTTTTATTAAATCACAGCTGCATACATTCGTGCAATCAAGGGGTACAATGTGCTGGTTTCATATACAATCCTGGCTAAGTCTTGGTAGGTGGCGTGCTTCCAATTATTGGCCAATTTCCTTCAGATTTTCATATTCTGAGAGTAAAGTTTCTTATAATATTCGTTAAGGATTTTTTGAATTTCTGAGGTGTCTGTTGTTATTTCATTTTTATCATTTCTGATTGATGAAATTAGAGATTTTACTCTTTTTTTCCTGGCTAGGTTAGCCAAAGGTTTATCTATTTTATTGACCTTTTCAAAAAACCAACTTTTTGATTTATTGATCTGCTATATAATTCTTTTGTTTTCAATTTCATTTAATTCTGCTCTAATTTTGGTTATTTCGTTTCTTCTTCTAGGTTTGGGGTTGGAATGTTCTTCCTTCTCCAGTTGCTTAAGATGTCCCATTAAGTTGTTAACTTCCTCTCTTTCTGGTTTCTTGAGGAAGGCATGCAGTGCTATAAATTTCCCTCTTAGGACTGCCTTTGCAGTATCTCAGAGGTTCTGATAATTCGTGTCTTCATTGTTATTTTGTTCCATAAATTTGGTTATTTCCTTTTTAATCTCATCTATGACGCATCTATCCTTCAGCATAAGGTTATTTAGCTTCCATGTTTTTGAATGAGTATGCAGATTCCTGTTGTTATTGAGTTCAACTTTTATTCCATGATGGTCGGAGAAGATGCAAGGAATAATTTCTTTTCTTTTAAATTTGCTGAGGTTAGACTTGTGATCTGAGATGTGATTGATTTTGGAGTAATTTGAATTGGCTGATGAATTGAATGTGTATTCAGTTTTATTAGGATGAAATGTTCTGAGATGTCTGTTAAGTCCAGTTGTTGAATGGTTAAGTTTAAATCTAAAATTTCTTTACTTAGCGTCTTTTTGGAGGATCTATCCAACACTGCTGAAGGAGTATTAAAATCTCCAACTACCATGGAGCTGGAGGAAATCAAGTTTCTCATGTCTATTATAGTTTTTCTTATAAATTGAGGCGCATTCTGGTTGGGTGCATAAATATTAATAATTGAAATCTCATATTGAGTAGTACCTTTAACAAATATGAAATGTCCGTCTTTATCCTTCCTTACTTTGGTTGGTTTAAAGCCTGTTGTATCTATGAATAAGATTGCAACACCTGCTTTTTTCTGTTTTCCATTTTCCCGGAATATAGATGACCATTCCTTTGCCTTGAGTCTAAATTTATCTTTTACAGTAAGATGAGATTCTTGTATGCAGCAGATATCCGGCCTGAGTTTTTGTATCCAGTTAGTCAACCTATGCCTCTTTAGACGACAATTTAAACCATTCACATTAATTGAAAACTTTAGAAAGTCCAGTGGACATTTTTAATCCTTTCATCACTGTGGAAGTTGAAATTTGATGAAAAGCTTCTGGGTGAGTTTACTTTTGTGGTGGAGGATTACGCTGGTCATTATGGAGGATAGGTCTGAGAATGTCTCTGAGAGCTGGTTTAGTTATAGCAAATTTCTTCAACATGTGGATGTCATTAAATTATTTAATTTCTCCATCATAAATGAACCTCAGTTTAGCTGGGTAGGATCCTGGGTTGAAAGTTCTTTTGTTTTAGGAGATTAAAAGTCGAGGACCATTCTCTTCTAGCTTGAAAAGTTTGATCAGAGAGATCTGCAGTTATTCTAATATTCTTCCCCTTGTAGGTAATGGATTTCTTTTGTCTGACTGCTTTCAGATTTTCTCCTTCATATTAACTTTAGTGAAGTTAATTATGATGTGCCTGGGGGATGTCTTATTTAGGTTGAGTCATGCAGAGGATCTGAAACTGTCTACTATCTGAATTTCAGAATCTCTTGGCATGTCTGGAAAGTTCTTGTTCATAATCTCATAAAGAAGAGGCTCTGTGCCTTGTGACACCACTTCATCATTTTCAGGTATCCCTATAAGGCAAATATTGGTTCTCTTCGAATTATCCCAGAGCTGTGTGAGAGAATGATCCATTTTTGCCTTCTATTTCTCTTTCTCTTTGGAAGTTTGGGAGCGTTTGAAAGCTTTGTCTTCCATGTCAGAAATCCTTTCTTCTGCTTGCTTCATTCTGTTACTGAGGGAGTCTACTGTATTTCTCAGATCTTTGAGGGATGCAGCTTCTTGTCTCAATGTGTCAAAATCTTTGGTAATTTTGTCTTTGAATTTGTTGAATTCTTGAGACATATTTTGGGTCATCTTTTGGATTACTGCTTGAAATTGTATTCCATCTTTTCCTCCATTCCGCTGATCTTATTCGCTATCCAGACTGAATTCTATTTCTGACATCTCAGCCATTTGCTTATGCAAGGGATCTTGTGCTATATCTACCTTGTCGTTCCTTGGGGGGTTGATCTACTCTGATTATTCATATTGTCAGAGTTTTTCTGTTGATTCCGCCTCATGATTATTTTTCACTGTTGTCTCTCCCAGATCAGACCCTGGCAGGATCACTCTGTTGCTAGACCTTTGTCATGAATGACCCTGTGTAGCTCCTCTGGGACTGCCCCAGCCAGGGAGTCCTGGCTGTGGGAGCAGCTCCGGAGTGTGGCATGCCCAGATCAAGCAGCAGGGCATGGGATGGTGCACGTGGTTCTTGGAGTGCCCGGCACATGGTGGCCTTTGGAAAGGGAGCCCGCATCTCCAGCAGTCTCTGGCTGGGAGGAGGGCTCTGGAGGGAGGGCACAGTTCGCCGCCTCCTGAGTCCCTGGCCAGATGGGCTGGCCGGTGTGGAGTCAGAGAGGGTAGGGGAGGACGTGAGTTGTGTGGCTCCTGGTGTTACTGGCCTGGGCCTGCAGGCAGAGGCCTAGCAGGTTCCCGGTGGAGTCCCTGGCCAGTGTGGGAGCAGGTGGAGGCCCGGCAGGGGGCGGTGCTGAGCCGTGCTGGGTCCCAGCAGAGTCCCTGGCCACGGCAGGCGGTGAGCTGAGGCCCAGTGGCTGCTGTGAGCGGAGGGCCGAGTACTGGCGTGCATGAATCAGAGCCATGCAGGGGTGCCAGTGGCGTCCCTAGATGAGCAGGTGGTGGGCCAAGGTCTGTCGGGGCAGCCATGTGGGGGTTGCAACAGAGTCCCTTGGCTCGGCAGGTGGTGGGCCGAGGCCTGGCTGAGCACAGATCAGAGCCGTGTGAGGGTCCCGGTGAAGTCCATGGCCATAGGGGGTGGTAGGCTTGGCAGGGGTGGAGTGGAGCCCCACGGTTCTGCGTGGAGTCCCTGGCCTAGGACCTGGTGTGAGCTTGGTGGGGCCCTGGAGTCTCTTACCTGGTGGGCCGCCTGGTCCAGCAGACAGGGAGGATGGGCGCTGCTCTAGTCCTCCTCCCTCAGTTTCAGCAGAGTTCAGGCTTCTGGTGTGTCAGATAAGTGGGGACGGGTGTCCTGGAAGTTCAGAATGGCAGAAGACTTTAGTTCAGTTTTTCTGCCTGAAGCTTGGTTTCTTGGAGTTGCAGCTTGCGTCAGCAGAGGTGACCTGCAGTTCTCATTTCTCTCTCTCTCTCTCGGCTGAGCTCCCAGTCTTCAGCTCAATTGGGCAGTTTCTGGAGGTTATCTTTCCTTTTGGACAGGAGTCTCTGTTGGAAGCTGCTTCCAGTAGGCCATCTTCAGAGGTAATTATATGTGTTGCTTTCTAAAAAATAGTCAAGTCCTTTTAGCGGTTGGATGTTTTAAGTACTTTTACTTTTTTCTAAATAATTTTGGTTTTTTTATGGCTGCTTCTAGTTTTTGGCTTTAGTTATTCCAGAAATTCATAGCAGTGTGAATGTGCTTTTCCTTTCTTTATTAGGAATGGAGAAAGGGTGGGAGGAACTTACATTGGAGTTTTTTTAGTAGGAAAATTATACTAGAAACACTTATTTCTTAGCTATAAAATATTTTCTATCTTTGTATAAATGCAAAACCAATTAGATAATAGAACTATTTCTGTTATATGGTTCTTTCTATTATTCTTATAATTGTTATGTTACAGTGTCTTCCTTTTTGTTTATTCTTTGTTATTGATTACTTTGTTTTATACAAAAAGCATTTGAGGTACAATATATTATTATGCCACTAAGTATGTGTAATGAAACAAAAAATGTCTTTCACTGAAATACTAAATGTTTATTTTGTATGTGATATATGTATCTACTATTTACATACCTAAACTATGATTTAATGACCGGATTTGCTCTTTACCTATTTGTATGTTAAAATGCAGATGAAGCATGTATTTAATTAATTAAGACGATCATAGGTCTGTAATATTGTTCGAAGTTTTCATGTCTTAGCATTTCTTCTTGCATCGTGATCTCTTTGCATTCATTGCAGTAGAGTCAGTTATTTAAGAAAATTAAAGGAGAGAAGAAGATAGCACGGGAAATGAAACTAAAGCAGCCAGTCTCACTTGCTTTCTTGTTAACATGTCTGATGAAAATTAAAATCACAATAATGTTATCCCCAAAAAGCATTTCTTTTTTTTTTGGAGAGAAAGTCTTTCTTTGTCACCCTGGCTAGAGTGCAGTGATGTCATGATAGCTCACTGCAACCTCAGACTCCTGGGTTCAAGCAGTCCTCTTGCCTAAGCCTCCCAAGTAGCTGGGACGATCAGCAAGTAACACTATGTCCAGCTAATTTTTCTAGTTTTTTGTAGAGATGGAGTACTCTTTCTGGCCTCGAACTCCTCAGCTCAAGCAGTCCTTTCACCATCAGCCTCCTGGAGTACTAGGATTACAGGCATGAGCCACCATGCCAGACAACCATAAACTTTTCTTTCTTTAGTTTGTTAAATAAAAGATGATTAATAGGCTTCTATTAAAAACAAGCTATGTGAAACTAACTCTATTTTTTTCTTCTTTTCTCCCTCCTCTCTTTCTCCCTTCCCTCCTTTTCTTCTTACCTTCCTTCTCTTTCTATTTCCCTCTCCTTGCTCTCACTGTCTTCCTCCCACCTTTATTTCTCCTTTTGTTTCTTTCTAAGACTAAAAGGCATGGTAAGGAATATGCATGGTTATGAGCAACTCAGTTTCCAAATCTTTCACATCTTTACCAACAGAATATTGCCTATATTAATATTTTCTTAAATTGTGAGTTGTGACTCAGTAATTCAGGAAATTAAAATTCAATCATGTATTGCTTAACTATGGGAATATGTTCTGCAAAATATGTTGTTAGGCAGTTTTGTTGTTGTGTGAACATCATAGGATGTACTTAGACAAACATAAGTACAGATGGTACAGTGTACTATACACGTATGCTATATGATATAGCCTATTGTTCCTATAAAATTGTATGGCATGTTATTATACTGAATACTGTAGGCAGTTACAGCACATTGGTTAGTATTTGTATATCTAAACATAGAAAAGCTGTAGTAAATATGTGATTTATCAATCTCATAGAACCACCATCATATATGCTGTTAGTTATTGACCAAATATCATTTACAGTGCATGACTATAGCTGGGTCATCAAGACATTTTTAAAAATATGAATAAAATATAGTAAAATAGAAAATATCACAGTGTTATTTGCTAGTTATATATATTGTGTTTATTTACTAATCGCAATTTTTTAAAAAGTTTGTGTGCATTGTGATTTTAGTTTTGCAAAGTACTATGAAAACTTACATGAAGAAGCATGGGCTTTACTTGCAGGTAAAGAGAGAGATTAAAAAGGGCCTCCAGAAGAAGTGAATTTAAGTTGGACCTTGTAAAATTCATAGGCATTTGCCAAATATTCTTGCAGGAGTGTGTCTGGGGATGGCCACAAGGGGAATTGGAATGTAGTGTTCTAGAAAAAGCAAAACATCTAACCAGACACATAGTGCCATTAAAGTACATTTCATACTTGGGAGTGTGAATAACAAATAGTCTACTGAGACTGGAGTTGGAAGATAGTAAGGAGTGAGTTGGTGATTAGTGGAAGAATAGGATGTTTTATTCACGCACAGATTTCAGTATTTGAGGTATTTAATTTCAATCGTAAGAATTCCACATAAAACTTACGTGTAGGCCTGGGGTTGTGCCTGTAAAGGCACTTGCCAGTGGAGTCATACACTGTCATTTCCTGCTCCTTGACACCTCTACAAATTCCTAGGGACTTTTGCCCCCCAGCCAGTATGTCTTTAGCTGAGTTTGAGAAAGCTTCCAAGGAGATTAAGTACTTCACAACCAAGCCAGCAGATGATGAGATGCTATTCATAGCCACTACAAACAAGTGACTATGGGCGATATGAATACAGAACCACCTGGAATGTGGGACTTCAAAGGCAAGACCAAGTGGGATGCCTAGAATGAGCTGAAAGGGACTATCAAGGCAGATGCCATGAAAGCTTACATCATCAAAGTAGAAGAGCTAAAGAAAAAACAGGGAATATAAGAGACTAGATTTGGTTGCCAGCTGTGTATTTAACCAAAACTGGCAAGATACCTTTTTCTCTAATATTGTAGATCAGCGATTCTCAACCTGTGGATCGCAACCTATGAAATTACATCTTGCATATCAGATATTTACATTATGAGTCATAACAGTAGCAAAATTACAGTTATGAAGTAGCAGCAAAAATAATTTTATGGTTGGGGTCACCACAAAGAACTGTATTAAAGGGTTGCAACATTAGGAAGGTTGAGAACCACTGCTGTAGATGAGGTGAAATAATGAAAATAACTAGTTAACCCAGTTCCTCAAAGCTGTTCAGGCTATAGATCCAACATATTAGGGGCTAAAACAATTACTGACCTTCCCCAAATAGTTTTTTATTCTGAGATCAATTAAAAGTGAATTTGTTACTTAAAAAAAAAATTGTATGTAACATAACGAGATTAACTATCTTGAATTATCTATGATAGATCAACATTCATATAAACTTTATTTGTATTTTGAGTAATACTAAGTTCCATAAATCAAGTGAGCAAAATGGTAACATTTAAAGACAAACAAATAATAAAAATATTCCATGATACTATTTTATAAAGAATGATTCTTCAGTTGTATAACAAGATAATAGCTTTGCTATTCTGAACATAGTGTTTTGAAATAACTTTTTCTAAAAGTAAGAAAAAGATAAATTTGGTAAAAACAAAGATCTTAATAGCTCTTACTTTTAGGAGCTCTTTTAGGTACACATGGGTGCTTTAAAAATTCTTGAGTGGTTATTGGAAATTTTTATCAAGTATTTTACATGAGGCCTAGGACATTAGCATATGTTATTAAAATAATCTATTTTAATATTCACAGTTATTTGATTTACTGGCATGAACAGAAGTTAGAAGTTATTGACAAAATAGGCTATTTTCATCAGTATTTATAAAATTGCTTAAAAGTATTGATTATATGTTTTATAAGTATAATTGTAGATTTTCATTAGCAGATTATTTTTTCATCAGCAGATTAAAATATACATTTTTATACACACATGTACCTTTTTTCAGGTTCTGTGTAGTCCCATTCCCAAAGAACCAGGTTATATTGATTGCATTTGTTAGATAAAGATTCTCTTATAATTGTGTCCTGCCACACACCGTCATCCCCCACACCTTCATCCTTTCCTCTCTTGGCTCTCCCCTTCCTCTACCCGCCACCATGTACTAGGTCATTAATTGTCCTCATATCAGGATTGAGTACATAGGATTCTTGCTTCTCCATTCTTGTGATGCTTTTCTAAGAAGAATGTATTCCACTTCCATCCAGGTTAATACAAAAGATGTAAAGCCTCCATCTTTTAAATGGCTCAGTATTCCAGTAGTATGGCTCAGTACTTTAAAAGATGTAAAGCCTCCATCTTTTAAATGGCTCAGTAGTATTCCTTGGTATGCCTATACCACAGCTGGTTAATCCATTCCTGGGCTGGTGGGCATTTAGGCTGTTTCCAGTTTGGCGATTGTAAATTGAGCTCTTCATGATATTTGAACCACAGGCCTGCATTTCCATTTTGTGCTGGGCCCTGCAGATCACATAGCAGGTCCTGACAAGGAGTCTGTCTCACTCTGTTGTCCTTGTTACTTGGCTATTTGTGGGTTAAGTGGCGCCGGGGACAGTCTTATGCCCATGTTCTGATGTCTCAGAAACAAACCCTCAGCCAGAGGAAAAAACAAAACTGGCACAAAACTGGAGGTCAGACCCCTGAGGCTTGAGTTTCAGTGTTGCCAGCAGCGATAGGAGCTACAAGATCTTCATTCCTGAGAGATTGGTATCTGGGATGAGTCACTTAGACTGACCTTCAGATCCTAATCACTAAACATTGGCATTTTACTTAAGCTGATGGCTTTCTTTATATGCATTGTGAGGCTTGTCAGCACCAGTAGAGGTGACAGGCATGACGTCTGGACCTGGGTGAGAGTGGAACAAGAACTGTTTTTCTTCTTTGCACATAAGAAGATCACATTTCTCTATCTTTTTTTTTTTCTCCAGTCAGATTGGGACAATTTGAGTTCTACCAGTAAAATATAGATGGCAGTGAAGCATGCCACTTCCAGGCCTGGTCATTATCCCTTGAGTGACCATCTGTGTTCTTTTTCCTCCCTCCCTGCTGACTGTGAAGGTCACACACTAGAGATGAGATGAGATAACAGATCCCTGAGTCACCAGCTGGGAACTGCATTAAAAAACCCTAGGTGTGCCCAAGAACTGAAACTATGAAACTACTAAAGGAAAACATAGGGGAAACACGCCAGGACATGGCACCGGCAACATTTTTTTGTGTAAGACCTGAAAAGCACAGTAACCAAAGCCAAAGCAGACAAATGGGATTTCATGAAGCTAAAAAGCTTTGATACAGTAAAGGAAACAGTCAACAAAGTGAAGAGATAACCTGTAGAATGGAAGGAAATATTTACAAACTACCCACCTGATAGGGATTAATACCCAGAATATACAAGTTCAAACAACTAACTAGCAATAAAATAAATAACCTGATTAAAAATAGGCGGAAGATTCAAATAGATATTTCTCAAAAGAAGACATACAGATGGCCAGCAGGTATATGAAAAAAATGCTCAACGTCACTAGTCATCAGAGAAATGCAAATCAAAAAAACAATGAGGGCGGCACCTGTGGCTCAGTGAGTAGGGCACCGGCCCCATATACTGAGGGTGGCAAGTTCAAATCCAACCCCAACCAAACTGCAACAGAAAATAGCCGGGCGTTGTGGCAGGTGCCTGTAGTCCCAGTTACTTGGGAGGCTGAGGCAAGAGAATCACCTAAGCCCAAGAGCTGGAGGTTGCTGTGAGCTCTGACGCCATTGTACTCTACTGAGGGTGATAAAGTGAGACTGTGTCTCTAAAAAAAATAATTAAAAACAACAACAACAACAACAACGACGACGACGGCTCAGCACCCATAGCACAGTGGTTATGGTGCCAGCCAGATGCATTGAGGGTAGCGGGTTCAAACCTGGCCCAGGCCTGCTAAACAACAATGACAACTGCAACAACAACAACAAAAAATAGCCCAGCATTGCGGCGGGCGCCTGTAGTCCCAGTTAAGAGGAGGCTTAGGAGGCTGAGGTAAGAGAATCACTTGAGCCCAAGAGTTTGAGGCTGCTGCGAGCAGTGACGCCATGGCGCCATGGCACTGTACCGAGGGTGACATAGTGAGACTCTGTCTCAAACAAACAAACAACAACAATGAGATTTCATTTTATCCCAGTTAAAATAGCTTTCTATCAAAAAAACAGGCAGTGACAGATGCCAGGGAGATGCAGAGAAAGGGGAACCCTCCATCACTGTTGGTAGGAATGTAAATTACTGCAGTCACTATGGAAAACAGTATGGAAGGTTCTCCAACAACTGTAAATAGAACCACCATATGATCCAGCAATTCCTCTAGAATTCCAAAAGAAAGGAATCGATATATCAAAGACATCTGCACTCCCATGTTTATTGCTGCACGCTTCACAGTAACCGCAATGTGGACGCAACGTAAGTTGAATGGATTTTCCATTTAGTAGAAAGTGTAGTATAAACACACAATGGATTTTTTTTTTTCAAGAGAGTCTTACTCTGCTGCCCCAGACTAGAGTGCCTTGTCAGCCTAGCTCATAGCAATCTCAAACTCCTGGGTTCAAGAGATCCTCATGCCTCAGCCTCCTGAGTAGCTGGGACTATAGGCGCCCACTGTAACACACACCTAATTTTTCTATTTTTAGTAGAGACTGGATCTTGATCTTCCTTGCTCATGATGGTCTCAAACTCCTGAGCTCCAGGGATCCTCCCAACTTGGCCACTCAGAGTGCTAGAATTACAGGTGCAAGCCACCAGACCCAGCCCACAATGGAATGTACTCAGATACACACACACATAAAGAATGAAATCCTATCATTTGCAGCAACATGGGTGGAACTACGGGTCATTATGAAATAAGCCAAGCAGGAAGACAAATATCACATGTTCTCACTCGTATGTGGGGGCTAAAAAATTGGATGTCATGGAAATGGAGAATAGATTGTGTTTACGAGAGGCCTAGGGGGTAGTGGGGAGGGGAGGATGAAGAGAATTTGATTAATGGACACAGTAGATGGTTGGATAGAAGAAACAAGACCTAGGTACACTAGTAGGGTGAATACAGTTTACAACAATGTATTGTACATTTCTTTTTCTTTTTTTTTGAGACAGAGCCTCAAGCCGTCGCCCTGGTTAGAGTGCTGTGGCATCACAGCTCACAGCAATCTCCAATTCCTGGGCTCAAGCGAGTCTCCTGCCTCCGCCTCCCAAGTAGCTGGGACTACAGGCACCCGGCCATTTTTTGGTTGCAGCTGTTATTGTTGTTTGGCGGGCCCGGGCTGGATTTGAACCCGCCAGCTCAGGTGTATGTGGCTGGCGCCTTAGCCTGTTGAACCACAGGCACCAAGACTGTATTGTACACTTCTAAACAGCTAGAAGAAAATAATTTGGATGCATCTGGCATGAAGGAAAGACAAGTGGTAATACATATCCCAAGTATACACATTTGATCTTTATAATTATATGAATATATTTAATTATTACATGGACCTCAAAGCTATGTGCATCTATTCTACATCAGTAACATTTAAACCCCCCCACGTGTGAAGCTAATGTACACACTGAAGTTGCATCTATTCTCCTACCAATACTCTCTGACTCTCTTTCTACTTTTTCTTCTACTGCATGTGTGTGTGGTTTTTCAAGGAGTTAACGTTTTTACCACATGAAGAGCTCATAATAATCAAGACAAAATATTAATTCTCTTTAAGAAAAATAAATAAAAGACTTACAAAGTTTGTAAAGTCCTTTATGAGGTGGCTCATGCCTGTAATCCCAGCACTCTGCAAGGCCGAGGCAGTAGATCACTTGAGCTCAGGAGCTGGAGACCAGGCTGAGCAAGAGGGAGACCCTGTCTCTAAAAATAGCCGGGCATTGCAGCAGGTGCCTGTAGTCCCTGCTACTTGGGAGGCTGAGGCAAGAGGATCACTTGAACCCAAGAGTTTGGGATTCCTGTGAGCTACGACACCATAGCATTCTACTTAGAGTCACAAAATGAGACTCTGTCTCAAAAAAAAAAGGTAATTTAAATATCCCCAAACCTCTTATGTTTTATAGTTCCAAATAAATAGAATCACAGAAACCAAAAATAAGCAAGTAAAAAAATGCCACTTCATTATTTATGAATGCTACTCCCAAATACTTTTTATAATTTTGTAAGCTGACTACATTTTCAAAATAATTATATGCATACCATGGAATACTATGCAGCCTTAAAGAATGATGGAGACTTTACCTCTTTTGTGTTTACATGGATGGAGCTGGAACATGTTCTTCTTAGCAAAGTATCTCAAGAATGGAAGAAAAAGTATCCAATGTACTCAGCCCTAATATGAAGCTAATTCATAGCTTTCATATGAAGGCTAAAAC
>CAUYON010103729.1:0-14860 GCA_963573935.1 Arctocebus calabarensis
AGATATCCTTCATGGCATTTCCTTGATCACTATATAAAGACATTAATACTCTACCTTTAATAAGTTTCGCCAGTACCCTGCTAAGATGCACCGTAGGTGTGTTCCCACTAATTGCCCTCCCTCTACCCATCCTCCCCCCCACCTTTATTTTTAGTCTAACAGCCAAATATAAAATAAGCATGAAATCACTTTTCAGAGGACCCAGTAAGTTTACCTTCCTAATAAAACTTCTAGAGAAATTATCTGAAATGTATTCCAGGAAAACAAGAGTGACAACTATAAGATCTAAAATGTGGGCTACCAGGTACTCTGGAACTAACTTCCAGAAGTCTAAGAACAATCCTAAACAACAGTTGATCCAACTTAAAACAGATCAATGAAATTCAAAAAAATGAAGCCAAGCAATAAACAGAATGATGAAAAAGGGAGAAATGTTTAAGATACAGTTCAGATTGAATGTATTTCTTCTATGGGCAAGAAGAAAAATTAAAGACAGTAAAAAACTCCTGGAAAAATAGAAATATAGTGAGTACCTGTGCATATTCTCTTTGACGTATGATGGGTTACAGGTTACATCCTAATAAACCCATCATTAAGTTGACAAAATTGTAAGTTTACAATGAATTTAATACACCTAACCTACTGAACATCATAGCTTAGCCTAGACTACCTTAAATGTTCTCATAACCCTTACATTAGCCTACAGCATAATCTATTTTATAATAAAGAGTTGAATATCTCACATAATTTGTTGAACACTGTAGTGAAAGTAAAAAAACAGAATGGTTGTGCAGTTACTCACCATTAAGATAAGAGCTGAAAGCACATTGGTCCTAAAGATTGTTTGAAGCATTGAACTAAAATTAATTTCTGTATGATGGGGATACTATAGTGACAGGGTCATCAATTTCTCCCTCTTCTGAGGAGGCTTAAGAGTAGTTGGTAGAATGCACTCAGTTAATGATACTCAATGGTTTAGCAGACATGGTGTTCTTCAGAAAGTTATCAAGTATCAGTTGTTTACCTTTGTGATTGCTGACTGGGAGCTGAAGGTTGCAGCCACTACCTAGTGTTATGGGTATCATAATACATATTTGTCCAGGAAAAGATCAAAATTCAAAACTTGAAGTGTGTATTGGCTTTGCACCATTGTAAAGCTGGAAAATCATAAGTCAATCCATTGTGAGTCAGGAGCCATTTGTATGTCATGGTTCAAATATAAAACAAATTAAAAATGTAGTGGAAAAATAACCTGTTTTGACTATAAGATTTTTTTTGTAAGTCTCATAGTAGTCACAAGGCAAAATCCTATAGTAGACACAAAAAGTAAAAAAGCAAAGAATCAAAATACACCACTAGAGAAAATCACTTAGCCACAAAGGAAGACAGCAGGAGAGGAGAAAAAGACTAAGGATCTAAAAAACAACTAGAAAATAATCAACAAAATGGTGGTAGTAAGATCTTGCCTATCAGTCATTACCTTTAATATAAGTGGATTAAATCTCCATTCAAAAAACCTAGAGTGGCTGAGCAGAAAAAAAAATAAGACCCAACTAAAAGCTGCTTATAAGAGACTTGCTTTACCTGTAAGAACATACTTAAACTGAAAGCAAAGACACACAATAAAGAAATCTCATGCAAACAGAAACCAAAAGAGAGCATGAATAGCTATATTTAGATAAAATAGCCTTTAAGGCAAAAACTGTTAAAACAAAGAAAGTCCTTTAATAATAAAGGGGTAGTTTAGCAAGAGGAGATTACAATTATATATGCACCCAACATCAGAGCACCTATTACATTGTGCAATATTAATAGATCTGAAGGGACAGGTAACTGTGATACAGTAATAGTAAGATTCTTTAGCACCCTACTCGTAGAATGGACAGATCATCCAGACAAAATCAATATGGAAACATCAGAGTTAAACTACACTCTGACCTAATAGACATTTTCAGAACATTCCATCCAACAGCTATAGGAGATACACATTCTTCTCAAGTGCATGTGGAACACCTTCCAGGATAGATCATATATTAGACCACAAAAAAAGTCTTAATAAACTTTAAAAGATTTAATCCATGTCAAGTATCTGTTCTCTCCAAGATAATATACAAACTCAAAATCAATAACAGGAGAAACTTTTGGGAAATTCACTAATACATGGAAATTCAATAACAAGCTGCTGGACAAACAATAGGTCAATGAATAAATTAAAAGGTACATTTAAAATGTTTTTGAGGCAAACAAAAATGGAGCACAATGTACCAAAACTTAAAATGTAGGATTTTGAGCAAGCACAAGAGAATACGGAAGGGAATGTTCTTGAAAGTAGAAATATTCTCTCTTAAATAGGAGAAGAGTTGAACATCCTTAGACTTTAACTGTGCTTCTGTAGAGGAGGATGTAGATATATAATTATTACGCTTGTCTTAGCTCAGCTGTGACCAAGGGTCATATGGCCACATTGGCACTATTTATTGGTTTTCAGTAATTACCAACCCCAAATAAACCCCAAATCAGAGCCCTGGTGATAGTATAAAATGCAGATATCATCAAATTTGCCTATATAAAGGTAAAAGCAGAAAAGAAGTTCTTTTAATGTCTTAATAATCTTTTAAATTGGTGAGTTGACAGATATTCCAAAACTTGATAAAGTGAGAAATAGCTGTTAATTACTAAAAATTACAGAGCTCACCAGAGCAATGCTTATTAAAGTGTGGTCCCCGAGCCAGCAGTATCAACCTCTTTTGGGATCTTGTGAGAGATGAAAATTCTTGGTCCTACCCCAAACCCACTGAATCAGAAACTCAAGAGGTGGGACCTGTGTGAGCCCCACTGCAGTAGAGGAGCTAAAGCAATGATTTGCCTGTCAGAATTAGAAAGGCAGACAGTGATAAGTGAGAAATTCCTGTCTATCAGGAAAGGAATAAAGTAAAATTACATCCAGATCTGATAAACCAAGAAATAGGAGTATTGGCATGTTTTCTAGAGAGATGCAAATAATCATCAAAAGAAACAGAGAAAGACAAAGATAATAGTGCTGCCCCTGGACAGCAGGACTCATTGTGAGGAGATGTGTGGCAGGGGATTATTATTATTATTTTAACTGTGTGATTCTTTAGTTGAAATGAAAAGAAAAGAAAAATATTGTTCTTAGATTGGGAAGATTGTCCTGAAGCCTGAGAAAAATGCTGGGAGAGCCATTCTTGCTTATTCTCCTTTTCCTGATTATGAAAAAAGAAAAGAAGGTAATTGAATGATCTCCCTCCATGTGTCCTCCAGATGTTGTGGGCTAAGTTTGATTCTGAGAGCTAGGCCTACTCCAGGAGGCAGAGCTGATCTTTAACCTGTGTACATGCAGCAATCCCACACAGAGCATCTCTCCTCTTTCCTAGGAAAGAGCAAACTCAACATAGCTCTTTAGGTCATATTGTCAGATAACATCAGGGTTTAACTACTTTAAGTGCCTTAATCTCATCACCTAAAAGGCACTGAGCCTCTGTTGGTACACAGGAGTGTACAGACAGGTGGATTACATCATGATGATACTTTGGAGTTGGGGTCTGCCGCCATTGATGGCCTATTTCAAAAGGAATAGCTGTACAGACAGTGACTGTGACAAGGGGACAGTGACTAAATGCATGTTAAGGCTTACGGATGAACCTGAGGTTTTTTGCAGTGAGCTGAGACTGTGTAGGACAGGCGGTAGGCCACACCTTCCTCCACTGTGTGAAGTCTTGGTAAAAGTTGGGGCTTCAGGTAGGGCTTTGGTACTAGGCTCTGAGTGAATAGTGGAGTTGCCACTGATGTTTACAGTCCAGGGAGAACTTACAGAGTGAGATTCAGATTAATTGGTATGAATTTCACTCCAGAGACCACTTGCAGCTGAGGAGAAGGAGATGTGCTATGGAGATAGGAAGAATTGGCTGGAGACTTAGGGAGAAGCAGGATTTGGATGTTCAGGGATAGAGGACTTTGGTGCCTGACAGAGGAGGGCCTCATGGATTTCCACATGGCTGACTGTCTAGTGAGGGAGTGGGGGATGACTATCAGGACTAGAGAGCTGGTCATACAATATAAGGCCATCTGTTCACTGGCCAAGGAGTTGGACTTGATTCTGTAGGGGACAGGAGACTTTGACATATTTTTAAGTTTAAGGAGATGAGAGATGTGCTCCAGGAAGACTGGGTTGCCTGAGTCTAGGAAGGCCTGTTAGAAATGTGTCACTGTGGCCTGGGATAGGACTTGCAGCTGGGACCTTGGAGGTTTTGCCTGATAGGCCCTGAGAGTTAACTCATAATTAGTTGCTAATTGGTCTCAGCTGCTGACACAGAGTGTGTGGCATTAAATGAAGCAATCACAGACAGCCCTTGCTGGTTCGTGTATTGGGAAAAAAATAGAGTTGTGCTTGGTTGGGTCATCCGAGGGGCCCTTATCTTTTCATCCTCTGCTGAGTATCAGTGGCTATGACAGATGCCCTGTCTTCAAACCTGTATAAAGAGTGGGGCTTTGACAATTATAATTGTTTTAATGCTTCCTCAGGAGGTCCTCAGACAGACCTGGCCAGGGCTGGGCTTCCAGGTTGCTCACTGTTGCAGGTAAAATGGTCCCCCAAAGATTTGCACACACTAATTCCTAGAGCCTGTGATTATAATCTACTACATGGCATAAGGGACTATACATGTGTAATTAAGATTGTGGACTTTAAGATAGGGAGGTTAGCCTGGATTATCCTAGTGGGTCCAATCTAATCACAGGAGCCCTTAAAAGTGGGTGTTCTTTAGCTAAAGATAGGCAGGGTGAGGCAGAGCAGGAGGTCAGAGAGGTGTGAAGCAGACTGTGCTGGTTTTGGAGATGGAGACTATAGCACTTACCCCTTAGCGACCCTCTTCACACACCTGTCCTTGGGGGTGCCATCCTCTGCTCTGCTAGCCCACGGTGGGGGTGGGGTAGGATTATATGGAATAATTTGTGAGGAGCACAGAAATGAAGAGGCAACCCTAGATTCCACCCTTCCCTTCCTGGGAAGCTGGCTCCATGGTGGCAGAGTGAGCCCAAAGTGAGGCAGCCATGGGAATGAGTCTCATCCTGGCTCTGAGGGAAGCAAATGCACTATGGAGCCAGTTCCTTTTTCCTGAGGCTGTGTCAGTCTCTGCTGGCCCCTCGGTAGGCTCCCTGGCAGCAGAGAATGGCACCCTCTAAGGGTTCTGCTTGATTCTTCAGGTGGGTCTCTGGATCTTTAAGACTTTCTGGCCCTCCTGTGTCAGTCCTAGAGATGCCTCTTTATCTGCCCCTATATGAGTATATAGGATTGACCCATATAACCAGGGATAAGAACCAGCCCTCCTACTACAAGCCCAAATAGTATATGAATCCCTCTTCCATATCTGCTCCCACAATCTAGGCCAGCCTGCCATCATTTGTCACCTAGACCGGATCAGTTCACTCCATAACTCACCACCACTACCAGTAGCTTCCTTCACCATTAGGAGAAAATCCAGATTATTGCTAAGGTCCACAAGAGCCTGCACAATGGGGCCTCCACATCTTTGGTGCCAACTACATACTGTTCTCCAGCCACCCTCAGACTTAACAGAGCACTTTTCTGCTTTAGGCCTCTTGAACACTGGTACCCCTTCCAAAAGCTCTTTGCCATACTTTACCCATTGCCAAGTCTTCATTCAAATGAAGAAGTATGAACTGTCTCCCCACTACTTTATATTTCCTGACTTAGCTACCTATTGAGTCCTTCATGACCCCTATCCCAATTTGTTAATTTTGTCTAATTGTCATGTTACCCTCTTTTGAATAAAAGCCCAATAAGGGCAGGGAATTTATTTTATTTATTTATTATTTATTTATTTATTTATTTATACTTAAGGGACGGGGGTCTCACTATGTCACTAAGCTAGAGTGCAGAGACATGATCATAGTTCACTGCAGCCTGGAACATCCTGGGCTCAAGTGATCCTCCTCCTTCAAGCTCCCCAGTAGCTGGGACTACTGGCATGCACTACCACACTCAGCTAAATAATAATAATATTTTTTTTTTTTTTTGGTGGAAAGGGGGAGTCTTACTGTGTTTCCCAGGCTAGTCTCAAACTCCTGACCTCTAGTGATCCTCCTATCTTGGCCTCCCAAAATGCTGAGATTATAGGCATGAGTCACTATGGCTGGCCTATTTTATCTATTTGTTGTGGATCCCAAATACCCAGCATAGTACGTGGCTGTAGTGGATGCTCAGTAAATCTCTCAAGAACCCTTCTGAAAAAACACCAGGCTGGTTGTTCTGCAGAGGTTGTCTGCTTCACTGGTGGATTCAGCAAAACTGTACAGTTAAAAGAAATGTGCTCCTGGGAACCTTTGGGAATTCCTCGTGGGCAGGAGAGCATGACGTGTAATTCATGGTGACCTACCTACCTGCACCACTGTACATTTGTGCTTGTGAGTCTACTTTTCCAAGAAACAAGGTGGAGGTAATATGGCTGGTGAAAGAAAAGGCATTGGCCTTGATAAGAATTGTCACTTTGTTACCTTTCAAGTGAAAAGTGACCTATTTTACTCTAATATATATTATCTTTTAACTATATTGAAGCTTTGGGTTTCCGTTGTGCTGGAAATTATTATCCTCTTCCTCCCACCCTAGACCATTAATGCCTGTGTATAGGAATATAGCTCATGCTATGAAAACTCAACTGTTTGCACAGCCTGGACATTAGGTAATACTTTCCGAGCTGAGGTGCCCAGCTGGCATAGCATACCATTATTTATAGCTCCAAGGTTTATTTTTGTTATCATTTTTTTTAAGAGATAGGGTCTCACTTTGTTGCACAGGCTGAAGTACAGTGGCATGATCATAGCTCACTGCAACCTCGAACTCCTGGGCTCAACCCATCATCCCACCCTAGCCTCCAAGTAACTGGGACCACTGGTGTAAACCTAGCTTATTATCATATTTAAACTTCTCTGCAGAAGGAATGGAAGATTAAGAGATTGAGAAAAAAGAAGAAGAGAGAGAAGAAGAATTCCAGACATCAGGACCAGACAGGCTTCTAAGGCCACCTGACCTGGGAGATTTCAGATTGTACACCTGGATTCAAGGGGGCAGTGCAGTCAGCTGGAGAGAGAGGAGGGTTAGAAGAAAAAGTTCCTATCTTCCATCCTTGTTTCAACCAGATCAGCACTTTTATTATAGGCATCAGTCTCTGAGTAAATACATTTTTCAAAAAAGACATTCTGGAAACTCTCTAATTTCAAGTATACGTGAGAAAATACAAGTAGTACAACCTTCTCACTGACCAGAGGAGAAGTCTGACTACATCCATTTGACTCAGGCTTCTTCTCCATGTTAATCCCAAGCGCAAAAGGGCCTCCTACCTATCAAAGGCTGGCCTGTAACCTAAAGTGACCTATTGAGTTTGCAAAATTTCTTCTTGAGTGTTAAAATGTTTGCAACTTGTGGAAAAAAAATGTTTTCTAGTCTTCTAGATTTCTTTTCTCTGAAGAAAAAAGTGTTTTTCCCCAAAATGTTAAAGATTGTTGGTTTTTTTCTATATTGTTTTGTCTTAATTGAAAATCTTGCCTGACAGCATGTGGGGGTAAAGGGTGTGCAAGCACTTCCAGTGGAGGACAGCTTCTGGATGGGGAGGAAACATCAGCCCCCCTCCTTTTTTTGGAGAGAGTCTCACTCTGTTGCTCTAGGCTAGAATGCCATGGTGTCAGCCTAGCTTACAATAACCTCAGCTCCTGGGTTCAAGTGATCCTCCTGCTTCAGCCTTCTGAGTAGCTAGAACTACAGGCACCTCCTCCCATAGCACCTAGCTAATTTTTCTAGTTTTAGTAGAAACAGGGTCTCGCTCTTGCTCAGGTTGGTTTTGGACTCCTGATATCCAGCGATACTCTTGCTTTGGTCCCCCAGAGTGACATCAGCCCCTCTTTTTGTATCTTCTAAGAGATTTAGGAAACAATATAAAGGTACCTGTTACTTGCAGTTGCACCTGCAGCCTTATTTGGGGAATATTTTTGCAGATAGATGGGGGAAAGCCTTGCTGAGTCCTTCTCCAGTTTCAAGACCATCTTTCTCCCAACTGCCTGCTCACATTTGGCTTAGCAGCTTTAGAAACACAGCAAGTGTGCTGCTGCCTTCTTTCTGACAGCACTAACCCCTTTATTTGACCTCACTGATTCTGTTTATGTCTCTTTTGATTAATTAACAACTTTTAAAAAAATGAAAATATAAATGGAATATGAAAGATTTCAAAGGGAATGCCATTGAGAACGTTTTCTAGCCCTTCTAGGGAAGCAAAAGGTCCCTAGAAGGGAATTTATAGCTGATATTAAAATTAGGGTTGTAGAGGGATATGAAATGTGGCCCATAAAAGACACCAGTCAACAGGGGGAAGGAGACTATGCTGGGAGTCCAGGCAGGGCCTTGCTGGGGAGTCAACCCCACTCCGTCATCACGGAGGTAGAACTGGATCACCCAAATGATGCTCGTAGGCAGAGGAGACCATTCTTTTTTTTTTTTGTAGTTTTTGGCCAGGGCTGGGTTTGAACCTGCCACCTACGGCATATGGGACCTGTGCCCTACTCCTCTGAGCCACAGGCACCTCCCTGAGGAGACCATTCTTTACATGCTGCAGAGCCCTGGAATAAACCAAAGGATGCCCAAGATAATAGAACTTATCACTTCCAGTTTTTCCATAGGGGCATGCAGCAAAATTGGTGCTGTGTATGTTTAGAGGGAGACTACAGGGCTGTTTTTCCTCCCATGATTTTAAAGTCTGAAAGGCCAATTTATATAGACCCTGAGACAGCAGGAATTTTTTAGCTTTAATTTTATGAAGCATTTGTCTTTCATTTATTCTTCAGGATGTGATAGTCTTTGGAAAGCAACTGTGTCTGTATGGCCTGATTTTAAACACCAGGCAAACAAACTTTTTCCTTCTTTCCTTTGGACCAAGGACAAAATGGATATGGAATTCCTGGACCAACCTTGTGCTCCTTGAATGTATCACATGAAGGACAGCTTTGGATTCTGGACAAAGAGCCCATTGAAACAGAATTGGGAGGGAGAAACCTCTTATACTCCAGTCATAGCCTTATACAAAAATGTTTGGGTACCGTGCTAGGTGCTGGGGTTCAAACATGAATCACTTGGCTGGGGGCCTCTGGAAAGTTATATGGGACAGTGAGAGGGACACACGTTCAGAATGTCACTCCTTTGTCCAGGCAGAATGTTGCATCATAAAGGCAGAGACCCTCTGTGAGGTCATATTGTATATCAGGAAATGTATTGCTCATTTTAGCTTAAAAATATCCTTCTCATTTGGTCCCTTTTGGGTGGGATTTGAAAAGCATATATTCCCACCCAGTCCAATTGTCTTACTTTTCTTAGGCTTCAGCATGGGATTTGGTTACCATAGAAAACCTATAAACAGTGTCCAACCCATGTCAATAATTGTATTTTTTTGTAAAGCAAATATGACCAAGTCCAAAAAACTAACCCTTGTTTGCACATGACAGCTGGGATAGACTGAGAATTCTATTTTCCATGAGATCAAAAGGGGGGATTTTCTGGCATAGATTTAAGTAGGAAAAATGGACTCCCCAAAGGCCTGATCACCTAGATGGCATGTTCTCTGAAATGACCCTCAGCCAGGAGTAGCCACTGAGCTGCCAGCCCCAAATCATGTCCCAAAGGCTGCCCTGCCTCTGGTAGCCATGGCATCATGAGGAAAGCACAGCAGCACAGCTGGCTTCGTGCTCTGTTCTCTGACTCAGAGGGAAATGCACCTGGAGCTAGATTCTTTGTTTTGTGGTTATTGTTTGTTTCAATAGCCAAATGTTTTAGAATAGGATTCAGTGAACTGCAGCCCATGGGCCAAATCAGATGCCTATGTTTTTTGCACATGAAGTTTTACTGGATTTCACCTCTGCACCCTCTCCTGCGCTGTTGCCAGTGGCTCTCTCACCACAGCAGCAGAGGTGGGCAGTGCGGCTGAGACCAGATAGCCCACAAGCCTAGAGTATATATTCTCTGACCTTTTTTGGAAAATGTTTGCAGGTCTTATTCTAAAAAAAGTACAGGAAGGATTTAGTGAGAAGCCAGAGGAAAGGCTTTGTTTTTGTTTTTGTTTTTAATCCTACATTCTTCAGGAAAACATGAAGCGAAGATCAGGGCGAGGAAGGAGCCAGCAGACAAATTATGTCTAGGAGCTGAGGAGGCCCCTGAGTGTCCAATCCTCAGCTCTCTGAAGCCTGAGATAGGAAAGAGCTGTCTCCTGAGAAACAGATTTTAACCTCCTTTAATCAGGCAGGAGTAAGTGATGATGGCTTTTTAGATCTGTCTGCATTTACTGGAAAGGCTTCTGCCAGGGAAATAAATAGATGAGACTTTTGCCAAGTAGCAGGTGGAGCCTGGAGGGAGGTGGGAGAAACTGCTTTCCAAGCTGAGTTTGGGTTTGTCTGATTCCAGCAGCCAAGCTTGTGTTTGCCAGAGGACTTAAGGGGATGTGGGTGAAAGTAGACAGAGGTTTTTAGAAACCTAAGTTAGAGCTGTTGTGACTGTTTCCTGAGAGGAAAACCAGAAGTTTGGCTCCTTGGTTTCATGGGGACCCTGTATTCTTTGTACTTTGTACAAAGGAGAATTAGTTTTTACTTGCCTGTGGACATTGTTGTCATCTAGCGCTCTGAGGCTTCAGTCTGCCCACCTGCTGCCCCACAGAGATGCTTTTCATTTCCTTAGGAGATGAGTTTGCCACTTTCCCAGAGACAGTAGGCCAGTTTTCCACAGTATAGGAACTCTGAGTTTCAACCTCAGTGTTTCTGGATTTCCTGGTGACTTGCTTTTTTACCTATGAAACAACTGCATTCTCAGCCTACAGAGGGTCTTGCCTAAGTCAAGGCTTTGCTACGGCTTGGATTGTGTAGGTTATTTTTGTTCACAATGTTGCCCAAATTAGGAAGGCCATTAGGTCGGCTGAGTATTCTGATACTCCACTGCTGTATGACAAACTTTGAGATTTGTGACTTAAAATAATAGTCATTCATTTGTGAATTTAATTGTTTCTTTTTTATTGTATATATTTAAGGTATACCCCATGAGGTTTTGATATATATACATAGTGAAATGATTACTATAGTCAAGAAAACCAATATATTCATTTCATACAGTTATCATTTTTAATTTTTGGTGGCAAGAATGCTTGAAATCTACTTTCTTGACAAATTTCCAGTATATGATATAGTATTATTAACTATAGTCATTATTCTGCATATGAGCTCACTGGGCTCATTCATTCTCTATAAGTTCAACCCCTTACCAATATCTCCCCATTCCCTGCCCCTTGCCCCTGGTAACCACCAGGGTTCCATTTACTGTTTATATATATTTAACTTTTTTAGATTCCACAATAAGTGAGGTCATGCACTGATATTCTTTCTATGTCTGGCTTATTTCACTTAGAATAATATCCTTCAGTTTCATTCATCTCAAAAATAACAGGATCTTCTTTTTAAAGGCTGAATAATATTCCATTGTGTATATACTACTACAAATTCTTTATGTGTTCATCTGTCAATAAACATTTCAGTTGTTTCCATATCTTGGCTATTGTGAATAATTCTGCAATGAATATGAGAATGCAATATCTCTGTGAGGTATTCATTTTCTTTTCAAAATAAAATGGGATTTCTGGGTCATATGGTTCTATTTTTGATTTTTTGAGGAATTTCTATACTGTTTTCTATAATGGCTGTACCAATTTACATTCCCACCAGTAGAATGCAAGGGTTCCCTTTTCTTCATGTCCTTGACAACACATATTATCTTGTCTTTTTGATATCATTTCATATCTGTTACAATGACAGATATGAAATTATACCTCATTGTGGTTTTCATTTGCATTTCCCTGATGATTAGTGATATGGATTTTTCAGCAGAAGCCTCACTGTTCAAAAGGGAGTAAAATGATATAACCAAACTGCTGCAATTTCAAAAACTGCCAATCAAGAATACTATACACAGAAAACTTGGCTTTCAAAAATGAAGAGAAGATAAAAACTTTTTCAGATAAAAGCTGAGGGAATGTATCACCATTAGACCTAGTTTATAAGAAATGCTACAGAGAGTTCAAGTTGAAATGAAAGAATGCTAAACAGTGATAAGAGAATATAATAAAGTGGGACCCTTATTGGTAAAAGTAAACATATAGATTAAAATGGGAAAATTATATTACTATAAAGATGGTAGGTAAATTGCTTTAAATTCTACAATAGTTAAAAGATAAAAAGTATTAAAAATAACAATAACTAAATTATGTTGGTGAATATATAATATAAAGAGTTGTAAATCAGGATAGCAGTAGCATATAATATGACAGGAAGAGAGGAAAAACCAGGGAGTTCTTTTATGCAAGCAAATTGAAATTGCTAGCAAATTATAATAGACCATTTTAAGATATTTTATATAATCCCCTTGGCAAATACAAAGAAAATGCCTATAGAAGTTATACAAAAGAAAAAAAGAAAGTAATTAAAATGTATTATTAAAAAAATGAAACACACAAAAAAAGCAAGGATGAAAAAGAGGAACAAAGAATTATAAGAAAATAGTTAACAAAATGGCAATAATAAATCCTTTCCTACTAATACTAGATTAGGCCAGGTGTAGTGGCATGCAGCTGTAATCTCAGTGCTTTGGGAGCCTGAGGCAGAAGGATAACTGGAGGCCAGTTGGGGGCTACAGTAAGCTGTGATCATAGTACTGTACTGCACTTCAGCTTTGGTGACAAAGCAAGACCCCGTCTCAAAAGAAAAAAAAGCCAAAAAAATTCCCCCCAAACTTACTTTAAATGTAAATGGGCTAAAAAAAAAAAAAAAAGATCAAACTATATGCTGTCTACAAAAAGCTCACATTAGATTCAAGGCACACATAGAATAGAAAAAGACATTTCATGCAAATGCCAACTAAAGAAAGCAGGAGAGGCTAATACTCATATCAGACAAAATAGACTGCAAGTCAAAAGCTGTCTCTGGAGACACAGAAGGTCATTACATAATGATAATAGGGTCAATTCAGAAAAACATAATAATTATAAACACATTTACACACCCAACATCGGAGGACCTAAGTATGTAAAACAAATATTGACAAATTTGAAAAACAAAATTGATAGCGATACAGTAATAGGGGTTTCAATACTCCATTTCCAATAATGGATGAAACATCTAGATAGAAAATCAGTAAAGAGCAGAAAAATTAAACCATGCCATAGACCAAATAGACCCAGCAGATGTACACAAAACTTCCATACAATAGCAGAAGAATACATATTTTCCTCAAGTGTATATGGAACATTCTCTAGGATAGATCATATGTTAGGTTACAAAACAAATCTTAACAAGTTTAAGAAAATCAGAATCATACCAAGTATTTCTTCTAACCACAATGGAATGAAACTAGACATGAATAACAGCAGGAAAATGAGCAAACTGCTTGTGAATTTGTGAGTTTGTAATTTGGCAGAGCTCCTCTCATCTCCAAATGGTGTCTATCAGCTGGGGCAGCTCAGTGAGGCTGGAGGACCCCACTGAGGGTCCCACTTTCATGATGACTCACTCATATGTCTACAAGTTGATGTGGCTGTCAGTTTCTCTCCACATGTGCCTCTCCATGGAAAATTTGGCTTTCCTTGCTGCAGAGTCGCTCAGTTCTAAGAACAAATGCCTCCAGAGAACTCAGAGTAAGCTCTATTGCTTTTTATGACCTAGCCTCAGGAGTCTCATAGCGTCACTTCCACTGCAGCCACAAATTCATCCTAGGTCCAGGAGAGGGAGGGTCAAACCCTGCCTCTCCACGGGAAGAGTATCAAAGTCACCTTGTAAGGAGCGTGATGGACATATTGTTGCATTGATTCTTGAAAAGTACAGTCACCTACACCGAAGTAAATTCTTATTGACTCTGTCTCCATTATCTCCTTATTTCACTATCAACTGGGAAGCCTCGTGTTATTCGCTCATTCATATTGTAGTTGTCACTCACATTGCGGTGTAAAATGATTAGCATTTAGCCAGAGGTGGAAGTCTGTAGCTGTTATAGTCTTTTTGTTTTAGGTACTGTGCTAGTCATTTTACAAATCAGGAAATTGAGTCTTAGAAGGAGGAAAAGTAAATTTTCTTAATGCAACATAGTTAAACTAGAGTTGATTTCCTGATGCCTGGGTAGTTGTCTTCCCCCCCCCCCCAAATTTAGGGGAAACAATTGTTTTCGGTTACATAGATAAATTGTATCATGCTGAAATTAGGGCTGTCAGTGTACCTGTCACCAGAATAGTATATAGTACCTAATAGTAGATTTTTATCCCTCACCCTCCTCTCTTCTTAGTTTCCTGTGTCCATTACACCTAATTATGACCCATATACAAACACACACACACACACACACGTATATCCTTCATGTAGTAGCAACGAAAATAATTTTATGGCTAGGGATCACCACAACATGAGGAACTATATTAAAGGGTGATGGCACTAGAAAGGTTGGGAACCACTGCTCTAGAGTTTTTATGGTTTCAGGTCTTACATTCAAGTCTTTCACATATCTTGAATTAGTTTTTGTGTATGGTAAGAGATAGGGATCTAGTTTCATTCTTCTGCATATGGTGATACAGTTTTCCCAGCACCATTTATCGAAGAGGGCATCCTTTCCCCAGTATATGTTTTTTTTTTTTTTTTTTTTTTAATAATTTTATTGAATCATAATTATGTACATTGGTGCAATCACAGGGCACGATTCATATACATTCAAAAATATTTTGATCATACTGTTACAGATATCCTTCATGGCATTTCCTTGATC
>CAUYON010103730.1:0-18492 GCA_963573935.1 Arctocebus calabarensis
TATACCATGGAATATTATGCAGCCTTAAAGAAAGATGGAGACTTTACCTCTTTCATGTTTACATGGTTGGAGCTGGAACATATTCTTCTTAGCAAAGTATCTCAAGAATGGTAGAAAAAGTATCCAATGTACTCAGCCCTATTATGAAACTAATTATGAACCAATTATAGCACAAGTATAGGGGAAAGGGGCAAGGGAGGGGAGGGGAGGAGGAGGATGGGTGGAGGGAGAGTAATTGGTGGGGCCACACCTACGGTGCATCTTAGAAGGGTACAGGTGAAACTTACTAAATGAAGATTATAAATGTCTTAACACAATAACTAAGAAAATGCCATGAAGGCTATGTTAATCAGTTTGATGAAAATATTTCAAATTGTATATAAAACCAGCACATTGTACCCCATGATTACATTAATGTACACAGCTATGATTTAATAAAAATAATTTCTTTAAATAATTTATTTTAATGGCCATATTATTACAATCAAATATATGAGTCAGATAATTAAGTTCAGAAACTCATCCTAGAAAAAGTGCTAATACCTCATGCTGACTATCACTACCGTGACTCACTTTTGAGGTACTGTCCTTGGGAGCTATGCACTGATGGCCAGTGCCTAGTTCCACCCTTCAAAGCAGTTTTAGAACTCTTTTTCTGAAATGACCATCAGAGCTGTTGTACAAGGTCTGATAGTTAAGTTTGCAAAGTCATCCTGGAAAAAAGTGCTACGTACTTCATTGCTAAATATCACTATGGTCACCAGATGGCCCAGGTGAGTACTTCGAAGGTAGCCATAGCAATGAGGTATGTAGCACTTTTTCTAAGATGAGTTTGAGAACTTAATTGTCAGATCTCGTATGTCCTTTCCCTTTGCTTTTCCTTTAATTGTGATGTAGCAAAGTGAGTGGAAAGAGTCTGGGACAGGGAGAAGGAAATAGAGTATAATACTGTGGTACTGACTACCCTGCCCTGGGCTGAGACAAAGCACTTAATTTCCGTGGGATGTCAGGATCATCACTTGTTACATAACATTGAACAAAACTGCTTCAGAAGTTTCTTTTAGTTCTGTAACTATGAGGATTCCCAGTAACCAATGATTAAGTGATTAATCAGTTATCAAGTGTTTGCTGAGCTTCTCTTGGCAATCAGAATTATACTAAGAGCTGATCAGGCCTCATTATTTCATGAGTATGTTTTGGAGATAGTAACTAGTAATTTAAAATTAGAAATTGTTAATACTGCCTTACATTTATGTGGTGGTTCATTGGGTCTTCACATGTATTTCATTGGGTTTTCAACACAGCCCTGTAAGGTAGGGCTGAGTGAGTGGCTCTTCCTCTTTTATTGATGGGAATATGTAGGTCAATGGTAAATGGCATGCCTAAGATCATGCTGTTAGTGACAAAGACATGGGAATACTAAATCTTTGACACACAGCCTTGTGCTGTTAGTTTATAGATCAGTTTCATAAGATCCTGGGAGTAAGGTGTTCAGTGTGCTAGAAACACAGGATGGCTTGTGGATTTTCTGTATTCGGTAACTGAGGCTTTTTTCTTTTTTAGGATACCATGCTCGGTTGAATCGTCTGCCTGGAGCTGCAGCTCGATGCCTCAGAAAGGGGCGAAGAAGGCTGGTTGGAAAGGTGATAGCTCTCATGGGTAGACTTGGTGGGAAGATGATATTCCCTGTGGGCTTTATGTATGCTATTAACAATCAAAGGTGCTGCAGAACTCCCTGGAGTTAAAGAAGCCAACTGGGATGTTTTGGGAGTTCACAAGAGTGAACGTAATGTAGAATATGAATGGATGCACACATAAAAAATGAAACTTAATTCATTCAGAAGTTCTGACAAAGCAAACACTTTATAACAGTGTCTTTAAACCTACAGGCCTGATCTCTGTCCTCTTTACAACTTACGATTAATTCTATTGTATATTTTAAAATATTCTTGGCTTCTTTATGACTCCTTCTGAATTCATGATTGCATCTTTTTTCTAACTTTGGTCTTTCATCCTAGAATTCATTAAAAAAAAATCCAAAACTGGAAAAAAAAACAAACGCAACTCTGTTAATGCATTTCAGCAGCCCCTCTTTGGCCATGTAGGAGGTCTGTCCACTGTTTTTTCATTTCGACCTTTGCCAGGGACTGTGCTAGGCACTCAGCTCACTTAATCCTTCTCAAACCTTGTAAAAAAGTTATGTTTCCATTTAGCAGATGAGGAAAACTAGGTACAAAGAATTAAGTAATGTCTAATGTTACCCAGATTAGAGTGGCAGAATAGAGATTTGAACCCAAGCCTACTTTTATCTTTTAAAATTTTTGTTTATTATTTTGTTTTATTTTTTACTCTAGCTTTGAGATTAAGAAATAGGAATAAGGGGCTCATACCCAATCAGAGAAGAAAGTTGTAGTCAAAGAGTTAGGAAGAGAGAGACATTGATAGCATTAACTCAGTATAAGCATTTAGGGTGCCTACTATGTGCAGGCTCTGTGCCAAGCCATGTATGTAGTGGTCAGAGCCATGGTCTGGCTACCCTCGAGGGGCTGTTGTTCTGTAGTCTAGTCAGGGAACTGTTTTTTGAAGTTTTAGGCATGCAAAAGAAAAGAGGCTGTTTATTTCCAGATAAATTCAAATTCTTAGTTCTTTTTAAATTCAAATTCAAATCTCTGATTAGAAAGACACTTGATTATTGGAAGACTAATACCTTGCTCCTTTAGATCACTCATTTTATAGAAAGTAGAATGCTTGCTCTTGCTGTTCTGGGTCCTTGTTTTTAACAGAACAACTAGTAGGATGGAAGTACACGGGTAGAGGGAAGCAGGAGGTTGGGAGTGGGGAACAGAGAAATGGTTTTATTTTATTTTTTTTCTCTTTATTGGTTTGGCTTGACAGATAATGTTCTCCCTACCACCTGCCTTACATTCTTTCAGCTCTTATAAAATAAGAGCCTTCTACTTCTGTAGAAGTCAGTTCATCTTGAAGCCTCCCTTTAGTTTGCCTGGAAGGGAACTAGGGCCTATTGGATGTGCAGCTAATGATTTCAAATGAATAGGATAATATTTACTTCTTTAATTCATCTTCATCACCTTAAAGGGATATTTATCATTTCTAGCAGAGGTCAGTGCTCTGCCCCCCAGCTTCTCCCTCCCCCATCTCTCTTCTCTTTTTCTAAATTGTAATCATAAATAATGAGTTTCATTCACAGCTCCCTGCCAGCGAGCTGCTAATTACGCAAAGTACTGCTTGTAATTTACACAGTAATAAACTGTAAATTTAAACATTACGGCACTTTAAGTTAATAATTTTTCTGCTGTAACAAATAGCTCATTTTTCACCCATCCTTTCCCTTGGCCCCCCTACCATGTCTGTGTCTGTGACCAGGAGGCATAGCTGGAAGGAAGGCAGAATGTGAAGAATATGACATGCGAAACCTTTTCATTTATCTCCATTCCAGAATCTGACCTCAAATTAATCTTTCTATAGCCAGTTGTTCTGCTAAAACGTATAGCCTAATGTTTAAGCTAATCTACACACATAGATGAATGCAAGTAGTAGCGTTTGTCTAGACACAAATGTGTTTGAGGAGCAGCCTTAACATTCTTGAGAGTCATGGCCAGGACTTGTGTTCCCTCATTTTAACACTGTAGAACACTTACCCATGTACCGATCGGAGTGCCTTGCCAGTGCCGTGCTAGTTAGGCACGTATATATCCTATGTTACAGGATAGGTGAGTGCCTTCTGCTGTTTCCCAGTTTTTTGGAGATGGTTAGTTGCTGAATTGCTTGTGGTGTTATGTGTAAGTTTTCAGATTATAATCTAAAAACCTTCAGTTTAAGGATCGATTTGTATAAACTTCTATTTTTAATTCAAGAGATGACATTTAGGGGACAAAATACAGGGTGACGATTTTTGAAGCCACAGAAGTCCTTTGACTTGTACATATTTAGTCAGCAAATACTCAAGTTTTACCAGTGTGGACTCCAGAGGTGTCCCAGGATGAATGCTCTTGGGACTCTTAATGACGTAACTGTAGGGAGCTTGGTGTGCTGGCTTCTTAAAAGTTGGCCACTGTTGGATTTTTTTAAAAGTATTTTTACTCTTATATATTTCAGTAACTCCAGAAGTTATTTTTCATTATGTTAAAATACCATGTATAGTAAATGTCATTTTTAATAGATTTTTTTGACTGCTAGAGAAAAATAAGTATAGGATAGTATGAAATACTTTTAAGATAGATCATGTAAAAAGAAATTATAGTTGCAGTTGGATTTTAAGATTCACATTTGGCATGTGCCTTTGAGGTTGCCTTGGCTGGCACAGTTGTGGGAAAGTGTGAGCTTGATCACAGAATGCACTTTATATACTTGTTTCTGCAGTTGGCTGATACCCTTGTCTTCCTTGTATTTTTAGGAGACCAGCATAAGTACTTTAGGTACTGAGAGGATAAGCCATATCATTAACGACCCTCGGCAGAAAGAGTAAGTGCTTACATATTTACTGGCTGTCCCAGCTTGTTTCTTGGAGAGGGAGGCAGAGGAGAGTTTTAGGAAGCAACCTGGAAATCAGGCTTAGAGCTGAAAAAGGAGATTTTTTTTTTTTTTTTTTGAGACAGAGCCTCAAGCTGTCGCCCTGGGTAGAGTGCTGTGGCATCACAGCTCACAGCAACCTCCAACTCCTGGCTTAAGTGGTTCTCTTGCCTCACCTCCCATGTAGTTGGGACACCGCCACAAGGCCTGGCTATTGTTGGATTTGAACTCACCAGCTGGTGAGTGTGGCGTCTTAGCCTCTGAGCTACAGGTGCTGAGCCTGAAATAGGAGATCTTAAAGAATTAGGCTTTATAACAGTTAATCTGGCTTACATCCTAACCCGTGACAGTAATTTTCTTTTTCTTTTAAACGTACATTTTATTTTTTTTGTTTTTTATAGGTGCTGTATTAGTAAGATCCAGTACGGATGTTGTATTTTAAATTCATTTTGCTGTCTCTTAATTTTTTTTTTGTTGTTGTTCAAAATGAGTGATTGCATCTGCTTCTTTTCTTCTTCTTCTTCTTCTTTTGGAGACAGTCTCACTTTGTTGCCCTTGGTAGAGTGCTGTGGCGTCATAGCTCACAGCAACCTCAAATTCTTGGGCTCAAGTGATCCACAACGCCTAGCTATATTTACATTTGGGGGTTTTGCTCTGGCTTGGGCTGGTCTCAAACCCGGGAGCTTAGGCAATCTACCCCCTCAGCCTCCCAGATTGCTGGGATTACAGGTGTGAGCCACCGTGCCTGGCCTTCCTCTTTTCCTATGTTTTCTTGTAATTTTTAGACCTCTATAGAAAAATATGTTTTTGTCCTAATGACTATGGTAAATGTGATGGAAAGTCTGTACATAGCTATAGGAGAATCACTCTGCCTTTTCTTGTGGCAGCCTCGTCCCCTAAGGACACATGATATTCAGTACCTACTTACCATTCTGTACACATTCAGCCTGCTCTAATGTGCATATGATTAGACATGATACATGATACACATGATATTACCCTGTCCACATGACATTCAGTACCTACTTACCCCATACACATGATATTCAGTGTTTACTGACCCCGTACACATGATATTCAGTACCTCCTTACCCCGTACACACGAGACTCAGTGCCTGCTTACCCCGTACACATGGTATTTAGTACCTACTTACCGTTCTATACATATTCAGTCTGCTCTGATTTTTAACTTACAAGGTAGATGAGATGCGCATGTGGCTATTGCCTTTATTGTCCTGTTGTCACTGCACAGCTAAAGGTGCATGGATGTCACACTGGTTTATTTGGGCTTTTTTCCAGCCTGTCCAGTCTTTTACATTCCATTATGGGGTTTTTCCTTTAAAGGGTTATTTTCAGCATGGTAGGTCACATTTAACATCTTTCTCCTTTTCTTCTTCAGTCGCATCTTTTTCGCATTTCCTTTTTTGCCTTCATGTCATTAGTCCAGTATCTTTTTATCTTCTTCTTTCCTCTATAATTTTCCTACCACTTCTTTTATTGTTTTCTTTCCTGTTATTCTCTCCCTCTCTTTAGTTTCTGGTTACCATCAGCTGGGAAAAGAGAACGAAATCAGGTAAGATCACTTTTCTATGTCATCTTTATTTTATCATTTGATTTTCTTTTCTTTAGAAAGAATAAAGCGTTGGCTTCTGATTTTCCTCACATTTCTGCCTGTGCACATGAGGTAAGTTTCCCTCACCAGTGTTATTCTGATTTCCTTGAAGGACTGTTTTCCAAGAATACTATGTATCTGATACTCATTCCCTTTTTAGGTTCTACTATGATCATCAATTTCTTCTAACACATATTCACAGCAGTTACTAACTTTTTTTTTTTTTTGTAGTATTGAACTTGTCTGTAAGAAAGCAGAATGAGTCTCTTTATAGTTTCATTCATTCTCAACAGTGTTGAGAAATACTACATTGAAGCCTAAACATACAAAGCAGAGGAAGATGGAGCTGCTTTCAGTGAGGTGGGCCTTTGAGCCTTGCCCTTAGTCTTTTCCCGGCTACCCTCTTAGGGGGCCCTTAGCATATTCAGACCTTTGTGTAGGGGTCACAATTTAAAAATTATTACAGAGGCTTTTGATATGCTTCTTTATGTTTGAAGCTTTTGAATTTTTTTTGGAGAGTTATTTTATTTTGGTGATTAGCTGTAAAGTAAATGAAGATTAATAGGTAGAATTACAAAAATACTATTTTGTAAATTAAAAATTAAACCAAAACTCGTTACTCAGTGTTTTGCTTTTTGACTATTTGTTAGCTTTTTGAGTTGATACACATTTTAGACTTGAAAGCTTCATTGTGAATTCGTTGTTTCAAAATGAACTGGAGCAGTAGAAGGTAATACCTTGTATATACGTATGAGATGAATCTAGGGACGTGAAGACAATTTTTTTTTAAGTTGTACATTATAGTGTATGCTAGAAAAAATGTAATCATTACATTAAACTTGTTATTGCATGGAAACACAGTAAGGACAGGCTGAGTAAACATAAGTGATGTCAAGAAAAATGCTAAGTAAACGGTAGTACAGGTGATAAGGAAAGAGTCACGAAGGTGATATGGCAGTTAGGTGTCCTAAGTTAGGACACTAATAATGTTTGTATCGCAAGATCTAAAAGCAGAAGGGGACTTGTGGTGATCACCTGATCTAGATCTGTTACTTACAAATGATGAACTAGAAGTCCATGAGATTCACACTGTTTACCCAAAACCTTACAGCAGGTAGAACTGAGACTGGAACCCCTATACATAGTTGATTAATTTGTATTCTTTTGAAGTACTTTTGAAGTTACCAAAGTTCTCCCAGTCTTTATATTCAAGTCTCTGTATATCAGAATGTATTAAGTTCTAAACTTTTGCAAGAGGACTATTTACTATGGAAAAAAGTCCCAAAGCAAGCCAGCAAACCTGAAGTGAGATGCTTTTATATATAGCATTTCACTGGATCTTCACAACTGGCCTTAGAAGTTACATAGATGTTTTACAAATGAAAAACTGAAATTAATTTATAACCTGAAAGCAAAATATCGTTTGGTCCTCACATTAACCCAGTTAAATAGGTAGGATACATAGTGATATGTCCATCTTACACATGAGGATAGTAAAGCTCAGAGATTATGAAATTTTTAACACAGGGCAACTCATTGGTAGATTAGGACTAAAAATTAAGATATTCTAATTCTAAATATAATTTGTTTTAGACTAATTAGAGCTAATTTTCTAATTCTCTTTCCACTATTCTGTGCTGTTGGTGTGTGCTAACCCATTGTTGGAAACACTTGCTAGGATAAGAAAATGGAACGGTAACTTCATGCTAATCTTAGGAATAAAGACTAATCCACAGTTGATAATCAATAGGTGTTAAATTCCTGTTGCATTCCTTGGAAGGTACTGTCTTCTGCCATTTAAGTGATTATTTTATGTCGGAAGTTTTTGAAAAATTGTTCTTTCACAAGTTCTTTCACTATCATCTCTTTGTAGTGTTCTTGGTCAGGCATGGCACGTTCATGGGCTCACTACAGCAGATTTTTCGTGTGCAACTTTATCAAATGGTGTCTGTGTTTGGTATGGCCAAAGAGTTGGGCAGTCAAAGGGAAAGAGTAATCAAGTAGTAGGTTACACTTTAGGATAGGTCCATTTCATACAAGCCATACTAACATAATCTTATTTATTCCTGCAGTTTAATCCCCTGTCTCCCCTCTACTCCCTGGATGTTCTTGCGGACGCTTCTCACCGGAGGTGCTCACCAGCACACTGTTCTGCCAGGTAATTACCTCCCATGGCTATTACAGACAATGCCATGTTCCTTTTTTATAACACTTCAAATTGCAAAGTATTCTTGTGCATAGCATCCAATTTGATCCTTATAACAATCTTTTGAGATAAACAGACATTTTGCAGATGCAGAAACTGAGGCAGAGTGGAGAAGTATCTTTCCTGTGATCATATGGCTTGTATGTGATTGAATCTCAACTTTGACCTAAGTCTTATGGCTCATATTCACATTATTTCTGCTCCTAAAAGCCCCATCTTCAAAGAACTTTTTTTTTTTTGAGACAGAGTCTCAAGCTGTCACCTGTGCTGTGGCGTTACAGCTCACAGCAATCTCAAACTCTTAGGCTTAAGCGATTTTCTTGCCTCAGCCTCCCAGGTAGCTGGTACTACAGGTGCCCGTCACAACACCCTGCTGTTTTTTGTTGTTGTTGCAGTTGCATTGTTGTTTTTTTAGCTGGCTGGGGCTGGGTTCAAACCGGTGTATGTGGCCCTGCCATTTGAGCTATGGGAGCTGCCCCAAAGAACATTGTTAATCTTCCTTGCCGGACCTGCAAAACCTTGCATAAGCTCACTTCCTCCATGTCCAGTCTCTATTCATATCATTTCCCCATCTCTGAGGAGATATCCAGCTGTACAAGGGAGTTCCTTTTTGTCCTTCAAAAATAACATCTTTTCCGTGTTGGGGCTTTTGCACTTGCTTTTTTTGCCCGGAAAACCATCTTTGGGTTGCTGATTTTTTCAACTCAGGTGCCATCTCCTTAGAGAGGAACAGGCAGCCCATCCTATCTGAGGGGCAGCCTCCAGCACTTTATGCTCATTATCTGTTTCCTTTATGGTTCTTGCACAGCCTTATTAGTGTAGTTTGGTGGCTTGTCAGGTATGTTTTTCTCCCCACTTTTCCCCTGGCCTCTCTTACTAGAATATAAGCATCAAAGTGCAAGGACCTCGTCTCATTTCCTGATCACCTAACACAGTGTCTGGCACTTGCTGGGTATTCAGTATATATTAGTTAAATGAATGACTCCTATGCCTCTCAGTATAAATTCTCTTTTAAGTTAGCTGACATGCAGAGTAAATACAGTTTAAATGGTAGTATCCCCTAGCAGGGACATTATCACAAAAGAGCAGCTAATACACAGGACCAAAACCTTTTTATTATTTCTGGTGCCACAAAGACTGTCTCTCTAAGTTTCTGAGGATTTTTTTTCTTCCTCATAAGTTTTTTTTTTTTTTAAATTTTTTTTTTGTAGAGACAGAGTCTTATTTTATCACCCTCGGTAGAGTGCTGTAATGTCACACAGCTCACAGCAACCTCCAGCTCCTGGGCTTAGGCAATTCTCTTGCCTCAGCCTCCCAAGTAGCTGGGACCACAGGCGCCCGCCACAATGCCCAGCTATTTTTTTGTTGCAGTTCGACTGGGACCGTGTTTGAACCCGCCACCTTCGTATATGGGGCTGGCGCCCTACTCGATGAGCCACAGGTGCCACCCCTTCCTCATAAGTTTTAAGTTACACCTTCATGGATACAATTAGGACTTCTATTATGGACCATAATAATAAACTTAGCACCATAACCTACAACCAGATCTTTCTACCATAAAAGAGGCAATTCCTTGGTAAAGTCTTTTGAATATAGAGAACATCACAAATGGTGTTATTAAGAATGTGGAATTGTGGAATGATAAAATTACTATAGCAAAGCCTTTTCCTCAGTAGCTTGCTAATTCATCATTCATTCATCTAACTTTGCTGACTGCCTGTTTAGGTCCTGCCCTCAAGGAACTTACATTCTCCTGGGTGTAGAAATTGACAATTACAGTAACAGTTTGTCTGTGAATGGTGTGAAGCATATGGGAGGGGCTCAGGGGCTTTTCTTAGAGGTGGTTTTCTTCTGCAGGAAAACAGTCCTCCAGCTTTTTCTTTTTTCCCCCTATTTTCCTTTACAAAAGACATCTCAGAACCAATTTTTTTATCCTAATACCACATAAAATAATGGCCACATCTACTCTTCGGGAAGGCTGCATGAGTAGCACCTTATCATGCCAGATGCTGGTACTCCCTTTACTTCTGCTGCCCAGCATTGTGCTGTGCTGAAGTTGGTGTCTGTACTTGCATCAGGTTTTCTGTTACTTGAAAAGCTTCGTCCTGTGGCAGGACTGGGCATCAGCTTCTTACTTCTTTGTGTATCCCATTATCCACATCATTATCTTCTCTCTCTTGCCTGACGGTGTTTGTGGCTGGACTTGGAAACATAAGGAGGTCTCCACTGTGTTTCTGGTGCACTCACCCTTAGGGAGGTATTGCTTGTTGCTTTAGGTCATTGCTAAGAGCAAAGGAGAGAGAATTGATGTGGACAATTATACGTCATCTTTGTTTTTATGTTTAAACATCCTTCCCAGGGCAGTAGATATGAGGTAGGATGCGCATATGAAAGTTCCTTGGGGTGGGGAGAAGGAAAAATTTAAACTTACGTTTGAATTTTTTTTGTTTTCAATTGTACATATATCAGTCTAACAGCACATATTTATATTTTATGTACATGAATTAAATATTAATGTAAAATGTTTCCTTGAGTTTTTTACTCACAAGGGTGCACAATCAATAAAGTTTGTCAACATCTGCTCTGTGGGAAATGACCAGGACAGGGGACCTCTGTGGCAGTGTTGGAAAATGTGAATGATGAAACACGGAGTGTTCAGCCCAGCAAGGCTTCAGTGCTGGTTGTGGTGGCCTGATGAGATTGGAGTATTTTTGCAGCAGGCCTTGCCAAGAGTGCACTGTTGAGCAAAAGCCTGGCACCAAGGAGGGAATGTCAAGGAGTAGTGGGTATAGGGAAGAGGCAGGTGAACGACTGAACTAAAAAACGTTTCGAATGGAAATTTTATCTTTTTCTTATCCCATTTTATTTGTAGTAGGCAAAGATTTCTTTCAAAGCATCTGAGCAGCATTGGGAATTTCACACCCATCATTAGAACGATTTGTGTGTATGTGTGTGGTGACTATGTTATCATTAGTGGTATAATTTTATTTTGCAAAGAGAGAAGTGTTTCCTGCTTTATCACAGCTTTCCCCGAGGAGGGCTGGTGTATTAATTTGCTGTATTGCCTCCTGGCTGTTCCCAGGCTGTTTTTCCTCTTCATCATGGAATTTTTAATGGCCCTGCTGCCTCTTGGGAAGCATGTGAGGAAGAGTTCCTCGGGGAGTGCTTCCCTTTTTTCACATGCCTATAATTACTCTCCTTTAAGAGCACAAAGAGTTTGATAATCATGCCTGAACTGTGAAGGTTCCCTCCTGTCAGGTTACTGAGCAGAGGCAGCTTCTTGCGTGGACATTGCTGATTCTCCTCTCCCAAGCACTCAGCTCCTGCGTGAGAGCTAGAGCTTTTCAACCACTTCCTTGCTGTTGGAGTTGTGTACAGCTCTGCTTTCAGAATAGGCCTGGGGGCCCTTTGGGGTGATGAGTGACCTCCAGGTATTCATTGCTATAAACAAATAAATAATGGGACCATAATTTTAAAATAACATTTATTGATGTATAGTTTTAATACAACCCAGACGGCAGGTGCAGTGGATGAGAGGGAGAGTTTTGTGGTCTTTGTACCATTTAATAGACTTATGGATTTCAGAAATACCACTCTAGAAATACTTACCTTTGCTGGTTTTCAATCCTGGCTGCACTTTGGAATCACCTGAGAAGCTTTAAAAAATAGATCCAACCTGGGTCCCACTCCCAGAGATTCTGTTTTAATTGATCTGGGATGAGGCCTGGGCATTGGCCTTATTTGAAAGTTCCCCAGGTGATTAATGTGCAGCCAGGGTTAGGAACTATTGCCCTGAATGCAGTTGGTTTGATGACTGGTGCTTTGTAATTTGCTGAATAGGGACTCCTGTTTCCCAATTATTAGCCTGACAGCTGTGCGTTAGAATTGTGTGCACCCTTCCTTATGGACCTCTGGACTTGGAAAGCCTGCTGCAGGCGAAGAAGAGTGTTAGTATCTAGCACACTGTCCGTCACATAGTTATTAATAAATGGAGGGAGCAGAGTTTTTTGGGGTGGAGATACTGGTAGTTAGCTGGGTGTGTGGATGAAGTCATAAAACATTTTGGTTTGGTTGTTTTGGTTGCTGGTATTGGAGTTTGCTGTTAAATAATAATACGTGGTATTAATGTTAAGAATTGCGGCTGCTGGCTCGGCGCCTGTGGCTCAACGGGCTAAGGCGCCAGCCACGTACACCTGAGCTGGCAGGTTCGAATCCAGCTCGCCAAACAACAATGACGGCTGCAACCAAAAAAAAAAAAAAAAAAAATGGCCTGGCGTTGTGGCGGGCACCTGTAGTCCCACTTGGGAGGCGGAGGCAGGAGACTCGTTTGAGCCCAGGAATCGGAGGTTGCTGTGAGCTGTGATGCCACTGCATTCTCTCCAGGGTGACAGCTTGAGGCTCTGTCTCAAAAAAAAAAAAGAATTGCTGCTGCTGAAACAGTGGATAGTGTGACTGGCATTCTGGTTGAGGCAGTGATATTGTTGTCAAGGGCACAGCCACAAATTTGTAAAAGGAGACTAGTGCTACAGCCAGCTTTCCCCCAAATGAGAGATTTATTCCTCGTAAGGCCAAGGTTTCTACCATCATTACCCATAGGAAGTGTTGTACCTGTGTCATGCACAAGTCACCAGTTGTATTTTTTGAGTGTTTCATGGCAGTTTGGGGTTTTCTCTAACTCAAAGGAAAGGTCATCTTTGCGCGACTTTTCTTCTATTGTGAGTAAATAATTTGGTAATGCATCACCATTTCCATTTATTCTTAAAGTTCTGAAATAACAAAACACTGCTTGACATCTTCTTTTCATGGAAGTCAGCTTCCTTTGTAAATAAACTATTTTTCCTTGAGAAATCTCATTTTCATTTCTAGTAAGGACAGCACCCACTGCCTGGCAGGTAGATATTATACATTTTCCTTAACCAATGAATGAAAGTCTCACAGCTTCAACCATTTTTTTCATAGTCCATTGGCATCAGCTGTATGAGATTTAGAATGTGGATGTTAGTGTGAGGTAAACCTGGGAAAGAATCCTGGTCTCACCTGAGATGACTTAACCCCCTCCTACCTCAGTTTCTCCAGCTTTAAAATGGAAAGGTCAATGCTTTTTTATTGAACAGTGGCATTAAAAATGAAATAATATATGTAAATATTTAACATCTTGGTAGCTAATATTATTTTTGTTGTGCAGTTACTATCCCACCCTGTCCTAGGATGCTTAACAATTTTGAAAACTTTGACTTAGCTCTAGAGTCATTTGCTGATAATATGTAATATGGATTCTGGAAGCGTTTAAGTGGTCTCAAATGGACTATAAGAGGAGGCATTTGGACTGTGCATAAAAAATGAGAGACCTTCCTCCCCATTTGAGAGTTGAAATAGGATAGGCTGAGCTCATTTGTAATTCATTTTATCTGTTCACAAACGTTATGATCTGCATATCAGAGTTGTGTGCCCAGCTGGCTGTGCCACTTGACAAGGCGTTTCAAAGAGCAAAAAGAAGACTCAATTCATGCTATTAATTTTGACCTTTGGAGACATAATAAACAGCCTCAGGTTTTACCCCAGGGCTTGGGAGAGAGAACCTTTTGTTAGTCCTAGACTGTTGAAGATGCTGTGATGTACAGCAGCTCTTGCTCACTTTTTTAGCGCCTTGGTTTCAGCCTTGAGTGAGGCTGTGTTTCTGCTATCTCATATTGCCTATAAAGCTGCTGGAGCCTACTGGAACTGCCTATCATATAGTACACAGTTCTACAATCTTTTGTCCTCTGTTGGAGTGTCTTGTTTACAGCAGTTCTGAACTGGCTGGTGTCTTACTGCCTAAGTGAAGTGATGAAAGCATTTTCTCTCTGTGTTTCTCTGTTGTAATGTACACATCTTTCCAGCTGATGCGAAACACTTCTGCTCTTGTGGGTGGCATAAAACAGCTCCATGATAGGCCTACCTCACCCCAGCTGAGGGAAGTGGAGTAGGCAGAAGAATTTTCAGGTGCTAGTGCAGATCGCTTAGAGTTAGATTGGAGTGAAAACCATTAGAGGCATTGCCAGGCTCTATTAGATAAGCCTCCTCTGTTCCTTATGATAATTGTGAAGTGATTTTCTCTCCTTAGCTTAGACCCAGATCTTCTTCCACTTGCAAGTCTGTGAAAATGATTTTCTTCCTGGGTGTTTAATAAATGTCAGTTAACTCTAAAGGTAAAATCCAAAGTGTAGAAGAGGTCTTTCTACCTTCCTAGATTTAATCCTTTCCCTCATTTTAATCTAGCACCTTAGTTGTTCCCTGATTGTAGCTCATTTTCTTGGATTATTGGTTCTTGATTTTTGAGTCGGTGTTGTGAGCTCCTGGGGACAGGACTTCAACTTAGTCATCTGATCTCTAACCTCTCCACATCCAACAGGGAGGGTGGGCCTCCATGAATAGGTGGATAGATCAGTAATTAAGGAGAACAATTGGAATGTATGATATGTATGGCCTGTGGTTTCTAGATACATCTTATTTTTTTCCTGATGTTACTTATTTGTATGAAAGTACAGAAAACAAATACCTTTTTACCCTAGATTTTTATTTTTATTTCATACAAAAAATGAATTTCTCAGTAGCTTTTAAAAATGAGTGATTTTTGAAGGTGAACTGTTCCTTAAGTTAGCTTGCCACTGGCAGATAAACACACTGTTCTCTCCTTAGGAGTGACTCTAACCATCTTTGTTCCAAATCTAAAGCAGTCACTTCAGTTATTTTTTTGCCAACATTGGTTCTATTAAACATGCATGTGTTTCTCAAAGTAATTTTTTTCCCCCCTAAAAGTACATTCCTGCCCCAAGGACATAGTGATCTGCCCAGTTTCCTAAGTAACACTGCAGTTTTAACAACTCACCTGATCTTTCAGTTACCTGCAGTAAAAAATAAAATAGAAATGTCATGTTTATGCGTGATTATAAAGAATACTCTTCCAATTAATCGTTAATCTTCAGCATTCACCTTCACACTTGTGATAAGAATTTAGTGACTTTTTCTGGTCACTCCTTTTTTTAAAAGACTGTTTATTGCTTTTACTGCTCCTCCCCCTCCATCCACCACTGTCTTTTCTCCTTCTCTTAAATTCTTTTTGGCAAATGCCACCATAGTGGGAGGATGTGACACTCTTAGGAGAAGTACTAATCCCAGCACTTGCTCTGCAAAAGAACTGCCCCAAGTACTCACTGGCCTGAGTGAAAATTGTCCCTGAGGCCTTGACCAGATGAAACAGAACAAGCATGGCCCATCTTTTCTCTAAGTTAATTGCTTGCATACTGGGGGACAGTATTTTTATCTCAATTTATATTCATTTAATCATTTTATTATTCTTCAGGTTAAATATTTATATCTCTATTATTGACTAGGTTTGCTTTGGGACTTTGGTAGATTTTTCAACTCAGCAGTTTTTGCAGTAGGTAGATGCTCATCGGAATTAGCTGGGGATGAATTTCAAAATAAATATCAGGGATTGTTCCCACTCCAGCCCCACCTACTACATTAGGATTTTGGTGGGAGCATGTGTATTTTGTAAAAGCTCCTTATGTAATTCTGCTATTCCAACTGGGAATGAAGTTTTAATTCTGCCAAGAGTGGCTTAACTTATACTTAGCCTTTTTTGTACTCTGACTAATTGAAAGATCTCTTCCCCAGACAGACAGTACATGGTTTGCAACTTAAGAACAACCATATACAGCTCTTGAAAAAGAATTTTAAAATGTCAGATTAAATTTTCTACCCTTCCTTTCTTTTTAACTTAATTTTTATTAAATCATAATTGTATGTGTTTATAGGGTATAATTCGATATACAACATAGAATGTTTAAATCAAACTAAATAACATAACCATCACCTCACTTATTTTCATGGTAAGACATTTATGATATACTCTTAGTTGTTTTGAAATGTACCTTTACATTGTGTACATTAGGTGAGAGCTTGCCAAATACCCTCCCTCCCCTTGCCCTCTTCCCTCCCCTCCACTCTCCTGTTCCCTCCCCGCCCCTCTCCTTCCTCTCCTCTCTTGTTCCCTCCCCGCCCCTCTCCTTTCTCTCCTCTCCTCTCCCCTCTTTTTTTTCTGGACTATCTTTGTGTTTTATCATTCTGTATGAATATGTAAGTGTATCTGTGTTGGTTTCATAATAGTATTGAGTACATTGGCTACTTCTTTTTCATTCTTGAGGTACTTTACTAAGAAGAAGATGCTCCAGCCTTCTACCGATGGGAAGGGGCTCTATGTGTTGGTGACAGAGTGGAGCCCATGCACTTTTCACACCCTTTCTGTTACTACATTTGTGTGTCATCCCTTTTCAGTTACTTTATGTACAAGTAAACAGCGATATTGTCAAAGTAAAATAACACAGGTTAAGTAAATAGCACATTAAAAAGAATGCCCCTAAATAAAAATTGGGGCACCTTTTTATTTTTCCTTAATTTTTTAAGTCTACAATGATAATATAGAATTACTTTGTAATAAACAAAAAACTGGAACTCTGAGCTGGGTGTGGTGGATCATCTGCTCACAAGTTTGAGAGCAGCCTGAGCTAGAGCGAGACCCTGCCTCTAAATATAGCCAAGTGGCGGGCGCCTGGACTCCTGGCTACTCGGGAGGCTGAGGCAAGAGCATCTCTTGAGCCCAGGAGTTAGAGGTTACTGTGAGCCATGACACCACGGCACTCTGCTGGGGGTGACAAACTGAGACTCGTCTCAAACAAACAAACAAACAGAAAACTGGAACTCCCTCTTGAATAGGAAGCAGAAGCTGCAAGCAGTTGCCTGCCCACTTACTGTGATCCCTAGAATAACACCAGAGACCCTTCCAGCCCACATATGTTCTTGAACAGGGCTGTCCTGATATTCTGACTGTGCTAGGCAGCATGGCAGCTTCCATTTCCTGTCTCTTTAAATCCTCTTGCTGTAAGCACCCAGCTTTCCTCTTACTAGCCCTGGGCTTCTTCTGGGGCCTTGGTCCTGTAACAGCGTTCTCAACCTGTGGGTTGCGACCCCTTTGGGGGTCCAACGACCCTTTCACAGGGTTCACCTAAGAACGTCCTGCATATCAGATATTTATATTATGATTCATAACAGTAGCAAAATTACAGTTATGAAGTAGCAACGAAAATAATTTTATGGTTGGGGATCACCACAACATGAGGAACTGTATTTAAAGGGTTGCGGCATTAGAACCACTGTCCTATAAGGTTCTTCCCAAGCATATAGAGCCCTCACTTGGAAAAACAAACTTTTCCTAAGCTGTAAACCCTACCAATACTAGTATTCACTTAAAACCAAAAGGAAAATGGCTTACTGTCTTTTTTTAATAGTTCAATTAGTTCTCTTCTTCTCCACCCAAATCTTGACTAGGAAGGGGCATATGTATAGAAAAATATTACCTGTGTACTCAGTCTTAGGATACGATGTTAGTGTACTTTTTGTGAAATAGCTCTCCAACCTCAAAACAGGTCTTAAGAGAAATTTGTTAAGAGGGAAGGAAGATTTAAATTGAGTTTTACAAATGAGCATGCCTTCTCTTTATTGCTGTCTTAGTTTCTCTGTTGTTCACGTTCTGTAGCCAGAATAGCTGTACAGCTACAGATAGAGCAAGTTTATACATAAGATACTTCAAGACAGATCTGTGTAGTATCTGTTTCATCTCCGCATCCCTGGTGTCTAGTCCAATCCTGGGCCCAGAGTAGGTGCTCAGTAAAAAGTTTGCTGAGTAGAAAGGAAATAGTCCACACACAAACACATACTTTCACGAAATAACAAGCTTTATTACCTAGTTAACAAGCTTTGTTACTTGGTTTCCTTAGAAAGCCTTCAGTTCTTTCCTTAAGTTATAACCAGAGGAATTTTCAAAATTTGAAGGATTTAGAATGTTCAGAACAATAATCAGAAGTGGGAGTGTGGGCGGCTCCTGTGGCTCAGCGAGTAGGGTGCCGGCCCCATATACCGAAGGTGGCAGGTTCAAGCCTGGCCTCAGCCGAACTGCAAAACAAAAAAAATAGCCGGGCGCTGTGGTGGGCACCTGTAGTCCCAGCTACTAGGGAGGTTGAGGCAAGAGAATCGCTTAAGCCCAAGAGCTGGAGGTTGCTGTGAGCTGTGTGATGCCATGGCACTCTACCCAGGGCGATAAAGT
>CAUYON010103732.1:0-14076 GCA_963573935.1 Arctocebus calabarensis
CACAGCTCACAGCAACCTCCAATTCCTGGGCTCAAGCGAGTCTCCTGCCTCCGCCTCCCAAGTAGCTGGGACTACAGGCGCCCGCCACAATGCCTGGCCATTTTTTGGTTGCAGCCGTCATTGTTGTTTGGCGGGCCCAGGGTCTGGATTCGAACCCGCCAGCTCAGGTGTACATGGCTGGTGCCTTAGCCCGCTGAGCCACAGGCACCAAGCCAACCATTTAATTATTAATCAACAAAAATTCTCCCCCTTAGATCCCCACACAGATATTAAAATAGTCCTCTAATACATTTTTAAAACTAAGCTCTAGGTCCGTGACCTTGGCTTCGGGAAGGCATTACATCCTCATCAGTTGACAGCGACCAGTCAGGTCCAAAGAACACGTGTACGTCGCAGAGACGACCCAGCCCAGCCTCGGAGGCCCTTCCTGCCGCCGCAGGTCGAGGTTCACACTGAGGTTTGCAACTCCGGGTGGGTTTCAGCACAGCAGGGCTGGGGATGATGGTGCTGCTCTCGGGACTCATCTGCTCCGCAAGAGATTGAATGGAACAAGACCTGAACGTGCATCCCTCAGAAGCTGTGGAGGTTTAAAAACCTTAGTTTTCGTGCGAATTTAAGATGCAAAGCCTGCAAGGAGCATTTGCCATCAGAAATGTGACATACTCTATTGATTTTTTTTTCTCCTAATGTCCGTAAGACTGGGAACCCGGGAGTGAGGCAGATAGCACCGACGGGCCGTGCAAGCTGTCCACGGGCTTCAGATCACGTAAATTAGAGTCCAGGGCAAGGAGTGCACATTCCCGGGAAGGCTGTTCTTTCAGGAGTTGAGATGAAGATGCTGATCATAACCGTGGGCCAAGCCTCTGCAGGCGGCTGCAGACACAGAGCACCTGTTAGGAATTCTCGGCAGTCACAGGGAAGGGTATGAGCTTTCCACGCAGAGAGCGCAGAGAACGTGGAGACAGGACAGCGAAACTGCAGGTACTCAAAGGATCTATGAACAGTTCTGTGAATAGTTCCATGAAGGAAAACTATAGCCCCATAATACATTCCAAAAGCTGGCTCAGCACCTGTAGGACACTGGTTACAGCGCCAGCCACATACCCTGAGGCTGGGAGGTTCGAACCCAGCCCAGACCAGCTAAAACAACAATGACAACTGCAATAAAAAATAGCCAGGGGTTGTGGTGTGCACCTGTGGTCCCAGCTAATTGGGAGGCTGAGGCAAGAGAATCACTTAAGCCCAAGCATTGGAGGTTGCTGTGAGCTGTAACACCACAGCACTCTACCAAAGCAACAGCTTAAGACTCTGCCTCAAACAAACAAACAAATAAATAAATAAATAAATTCCAAAAGCACCAAGTGCTAGTAATCAATTCTGTTACATAAAATTTATGTGCCTACTCTGCAAAAAAAGGCAGCCAGGAGATGCAAAGATGTATACAAGGGTCCACATCTTCAAAGAATTTCTAATTTTTTTTAATCTATTGTTTTTGTTTTTAGAGACAGAGTTTCTCTGTGCTGTGGCATCACAGTTCACTGCAACTTCCAGCTCCTGGGCTTAGGTGATTCTCTTGCCTCAGCCTCCCGAGTTGCTGGGACTACAGGTGCCCGCCAGCCTGGCTATTTTTTTGTTGCAGTTTGGCCAGGGCCGGGTTTGGACCCGCCGCCCTTCATATATGAGGCCAGCGCCCTACCTATTGAACCACAGGCGCTGCCCTACTCAACTATTTTTTTTTTTTTTTGAGACAGAGCCTAAAGCTGTCACCCTGGATAGAGTGCGGTGGCATCACAGCTCACAGCAACCTCCAATTCCTGGGCTCAAGCGAGTCTCCTGCCTCTGCCTCCCAAGTAACTGGGACCACAGGCAACCACCACAACGCCCGGCCATTTTTTGGTTGCAGCCGTCATTGTTGTTTGGTGGGCCCGGGGGCTGGATTCGAATCCGCCAGCTCAGGTGTACGTGGCTGACACCTTAGCCCGTTGAGCCACAGGCACTGAGCCTCAACTATTTTTTTAACCTATAAAAATGGCTATTTCTTATGGTTTGACACATTGTGTACACTTGAGACATGATTACAACCTTTTTATTTAACAATGGTAGGAAAACATCGTGTGGAATTGAAAATGAAATCCTGCCTGTCCACCAAGGTCTGTCCAGTCTGGTTCATAGAGCACCCTAAGCCAATATAACCTAGGATTTCCCACCATCACAGTCGGAATTTGTCTGTCCCCCCCAGGCATCCTGCTGATCCATAGCTAACAGCTTAGGAAATACAAACCTTTAATTATAGCTATTAGTGTCCATACGTGATTTTTTCCTTTTTTTTTGAGACAGAGTCTCACGTTGTCACCCTTAGTACAGTGCCCTTGCGTCACAGCTCACAGCAACCTCAAACTCTTGGGCTTAAGTCATTCTTTTGCCTCAGCCTCCAAAGGAGCTAGAACTACAGGCTCCCGTCACAGTGCCTGGCTATTTTTTGATTGTAGTTGTCATTGTTGTTTGGCAGGCCTAGGCTAGGTATGGACCTACCAGATTCTGGGGTATGTGGCTGGTGCCCTAGCTGCTGAACTACAGGCACCGAGCCTGTTATTTTGTTTTTAAAATTCACTCTGGGTAGTTGAGGTGGCTCACACTTACAATCTGGAGGCTGAGGATAGAGGATCATTTGAGAGCAGGAGTTTGAGACCAGGCTGGGCAATGTAGCAAGACCTTGTTTCTATAGAAAAAATTAAGATTAAATAAAAAGATTAGGTTGGCATGGTGGAGTGCGCTAGTAGTTCCAGCTGCTCAGGAGGCTGAGGTGAGTGGGTCACTTGAGTCCAGGAGTTCTAGGCTGCAATGAGCTGTGATTGCACCATTGCAATCTAATCTGGGCAACAGAGCAAGACTCCACCTCTAAATAATAATAATAACAATAAAATAAGATGTTATTGTACCATTGCATCCAACCTGGGCAACAGAGCAAGACTCCATCTCTAAATAATTATAATAACAATAAAAATAACAACAGTTACAGGTTACTTTGGCTTCTGTGTGGTTGTTGCTTAGCAGGCCCTGGGCCAAATTCAAACCCCCCAGCTCCTTATTAGGAGAGGAGCAAGATGAAAGTGGGGACAGCCAATTAGCCAATTACTGCACTCCTGTGCAGGAGAAGATGGGGGGTTGAAATAGACCAAAGATGGAAAGATCGTTTATAAGATATATTTTGGCACTCGGCGCCTATAGCTCAAGTGGCTAAGGCGCCAGCCACATACACCAGAGCTGGCGGGTTCAAATCCAATCCAGGCCTACCAAACATGACAACTACAACCAAAAAGTAGCCGGGCATTGTGGAGGGCACCAGTAGTCCCCGCTACTTGGGAGGCTGAGGCAAGAGAATTGCTTAAGTTGGAGGTTGCTGTGAGCTGTGATGCCATGGCACTCTACCCATGGCAACAGCTTGAGGCTCTGTCTAAAAAAAAAAGATATATTTTGGAAGTAGAATGGATGGGACTTGGGGATGTATATGAGGAAGGCAAGGAGTTAAAAATGATATCGGGGCTCTGGTTTTTGCCAATCGAGAGAAATCTGAGGAAGACCTGGGTGGACATCCAGGACAAGCAGAGATGGAAGTACCTCGACTTCCATGGGAAGAAAAATGTGATACTAGAATAAAGATACTTTATTTTATTTTTTTTTAAGACAAAGTCTCACTCTGTCACCCTGGGTAGAGTGCCATGGAATCATCATCGCTCACAGCAACCTCAGACTCCTGAGCTTAAGCCATCCTGTTGCCTCAGCCTCTCAACTAGCTGGGGCTACAAGCGCTCGCTACCACGCCCACTAGGTTTTCTATTTTTAGTAGACGTGGGGTCTCACTATCGCTCACCCTGGTCTTGAACTCCTGAGCTTGAGTGAGCCACCCTCCTTGGCCTCCCAGAGTGCCAGGGTTACAGGCCGGGGCCACCACTCTGGCCGGACACCCTTCTTGTTAATGTTCAAATTACTTTGTAAGCAATAGCTAATTAGCCCTCATTATAGTTGCTCTGAGTTGTTAATTACCTGAAGCCCATTTTCCAGGTCTAGAGAAGAACAAGTGTCAGTAATTTGCCTGAGGCTGCAGGAAATTATAACACTAACAGCAGCGCCAACTAATTGCTGGCAGTCCCATACTCTATCAGTCTTTTAAGAGTAACTTTCGGTTAGGGTGAGTAAATCAAGTGACATTTGAGAGAATATGGCATAGACTTTGGGTCCAATAGAACTAGGGCTATGTTTTGGCTTTGCTTTTTATCTCTGATGTGACATGGACACATATGTAATAAGAATATCCCTGAGACTCAGATTTCTTGTGTGTAGTATAGTAATTCTTATCACAGAAAGTCAAATGCTGGCTCCGCGCCCATAGCTCAGTGGTTAGGGCACTGGCCACAATAATGAGGCTGGTGGGTTTGAATCCTGTCTGGAGCCTGCTAAACAACCATGACAACTACAAAAAAGAAAGAGAGAGAGAGAGAGGGAGAGGGAAGGAAGGAAGTCAAATGCTAAACGTGTTCTTACTTTCTTTGGCTTCTTCTTTTTTTTTTTTGAGACAGAGTCTCACTTTGCTGCCCTGGGAGAGTGCCATGGTATCACAGCTCACAGCAACTCTAACTCCGGGACTTAAGCGATTCTCTTGCCTCAGCCTCCCGAGTAGCTGGGACTACAGGCGCCTGCCACAACACCCAGCTATTTTTTGTTGCAATTCTCATTGCTGTTTTAGCTGGCTAGACCTGGGTTTGAACCTGCCAACCTGGGTATACGGGGCTGGCACCCTCCCCACTGAGCCACTGGCGCCACCTGTCTTTCTTCTGCTTCTTGTTCCCTCAGCTTAGAAACAATTTTTCCAAGAAAACCATCATCCTGTTAGTTCCTCTCTGATCTCCCTATAATAAGTTAACAGCAGCCAACCCCCACCGAAAGGCTCTCTCCACTGCACTATTTTTTTTTTGAGTCAGAGCCTCAAGCTGTCACCCTGGGTAGAGTGCAGCGGCATCACAGCTCACAGCAACCTCCACTTCCTGGGCTCAAGTGAGTTTCCTGCCTCAGCCTCCCAAGTAGCTGGGACTACAGGCACCTGCCACAACAACGCCCGGCCATTTTTTGGTTGCAGCCGTCATTGTTGTTTGGCGGGTCGGGCTGGATTCGAACCCACCAGCCCAGGTGTACATGGCTGGCACCTTAGCCTGTTGAGGCACAGGCGCTGAGCCTCTACTGCACTTTAACTTAGTTTATTTCTCTTTACAGTACCCATTACCAGCTGATCAGCTGATCTATTCGTTGTCTATTTTCTTTTTCTTTCCTTTTTTTGAGACAGAGCCTCAAGCTATCACCCTGGATGGAGCGCTGTGACATCACAGCTCACAGCAACCTCCAATTCCTGGGCTCAAGCGAGTCTCCCACCTCCGCCTCCCAAGTAGCTGGGACTACAGGTGACCACCACAATGCCCGGCCATTTTTTGGTTGCAGCCATCATTGTTGTTTGGCGGGGCCCGAGCTGAATTCGAACCTGCCAGATCAGGTGTACGTGGCTGGTGCCTCAGCCCTCTGAGCCACAGGTGCCAAGCCTCTTTTTTTTTTTGCAGTTTTTGGCCTGGGCTGCGTTTGAAACCGCCACCTCTGGCATATGAGGCCAGCGCCCTACTCCTTTGAGCCACAGGCACCACCCTCTTTTTATATATATATATATATTTTTTTTTTTTTTCTTAAAATCAGGGATCTTGTTTTATTCCCTGCTGTATGGCGCTGAGCCAGCAGCATAATTTTATGTATTCTTTACCTAAGAAACTATTTTAACAATGCAACTTTATATATTCATATGAAAAATAAATCCTTAACCAGGCAGGGTGGCTCATGCCTGTAATCCTAACATTCTGAGAGGCTGAGGCTGGGGGATCACTTGAGCTCATGAGTTCAAGACCAGCCTGAGCAAAAGTGAGACCTCATTTCTACTGAAAATAGAAAAACTGAGACAAGAGGATTGCTTGAGCCCAAGAGTTGGAGGTTGCTGTGAGCTATGACGCCATTGCGCTCTATGAGGACAACAGCTTGAGACTCTGTCTCCCCCAAAAAAAAATCCTTAGGCTATTTTTTTTTCCTGAGGTAGAATCTCACTCTGTTGCCTGGGCTAGAGTACTGTGGCCTTACCAACTCATGGCAACCTCAACCTACTGGGCTCAAGCAATCCTCCTGCCCTAGCGTCCTGAGTAGCTGGGACTACAGGCATGCACCACCACACCTGGCTAGTTTTTCTATTTTTAGTAGAGATGAGGTCTCACTCTTGCTCAGGTCGGTCTTGAACTCCTGAGCTTAAGGGATCCTTGTTAAGCTCCCTGCCTCAGCCTCCCGAGAGTGCTAGACTACAGGCATGAGTTACTGCTCCCGGCCTTCTTAGGCTATTCTTGAAAAGGTGTTTACCACTTCATGTAATTCTTTGCTGTGCCTTGGGAATTCTCATCACCATTTTGTGGATAACAGTTACATGGCCACGAGAACAAACCCCTTAACATACAAACTCACAAACAGCATGTACGTGTAATGAACATGTGGCACAAAGCTCACACACAGGCCTCCCTGTTACTTTTTCTTATCGCATGTGTTCATTAGAACATACATTTTTCTTTACATGTATTACTTTACGTTTACACTATTGTTCTGAGAAAATTTTTAGACTGTTCAAATGAACATTGCATAGAAGTAATCAAAATAAATTTGCATTTGAGCTGCTAACCACAGCTGTTTTTCATTTTATTTAATTTTTTTTTAGACAGAGTCTCACTGTGTCTCCCTCGGTAGAGTGCTGTGGCATCACAGCTCACAGCAACCTCAAACTCTTGGGTTTAAGTGATTCTCTTACCTCAGCCTCCCAAGTAGCTGGTACTGTATTTTTGGTTGCAGTTGTCATTGTTGTTTAGCTGGCCCGGGCTGAGTTTGAACCCGCCAGCCTCGGTGCATGTGGCTGATGCCATAAACATTGTGCTACGGGCGCAGAGCCCACAGCTGTATTTTAAAGCAGTTCTCCCTTCTAGAGTACTTCGCATCATAAAGCACATTGAGATGATGGCTAATACATATGCAATCTTTCATTGAGCATTGTTACCGAGGCCGTCAGGGTACAATAATCTTCCTGAGGTTACTAACAATGTTTGCTGTGTTTATTCTGGAAAATAGACATACAACCTTGTAGTAGAGAAACCTTAACCAAGTCATCAAGATGAATGTCGCCCTTCAATGATACACAGGGGGCACAAGAGCATCGCTTGTGTGCTACTCTGGCTAGAAAGGCAAACTTCAATCTAATCATGAGTAAACAGCAGACAACTCCAAATTGAGAGACAGTCTATAAAATAATTAGCTGGTTCCCGGAAGAAATGCGAAGACCGAGTAGATCCAAGGAAACTAATAAGACAGACCAACTAAATCAATGGCGAAGTGTGTCGGATTCTGTACATTAGTAGAAAATTGGTGAAATTCAAATAAGGTTTATTGTTAGGCTAACAGACTTGTATCTGTGTTCACTTCCTGGCTGTAGTAACAGTACACAGTTATATAAGATGTTGACATTAGGGGAAGGTGGGTGCAGGGTGGACATGAACTTTCTGTGCTATTTTTACTACCCTTCTGTAAGTCTACAATTATTTAAAAAGAGGTCAAACAAACAGAAAGAACTCTCTGCCTCTGACTTTTACAGCCTGGACTCTTAACCCCCAGAATACATGTGGAATGCAGAGTCCCAGCTGTATAGGCTTTGTTTGACGATTAGCTGAAGCTGCATCATACTGCCTGGTGACCCAGAGCTAGGTCATATACTTAGGGTATTAGGAAATAAATAGGGAAAAGAATAAGGAAGAGTTCAGCCACAATTAACCTATTTACAATTTTTCAATCTGAAAACAATTAGAAAGAATGTTGATATTCGTATGAGGTGAGACAATTAAGTTCTCGAATTCATCTTAGAAAAAGTGCTACAGAGCTCATTGCTGAATAACCACAGTCAACTTGGAAGCGTTGCACTCGGGAAGCTGTGCACTGGTGCCAGCGCCAAGTCCACACTTCAAAGCACTTTTTCTAGGAGGAGTTGGTGAACTTAATTGTCAGGCCTCGTACGCTGTCAGCTCTGATGGCCACTCCAGGAAAGAGTTCCAATATTGCTTTGAAGAGTGGACGAGGTGCTGGGCTTGGGGAGTTCCCAGGGAGAGTACTTCCAAGGTGGCCGTACAATCTTCCGCAAGGAGGTCTAGAGCATTTTTGCGAGGATGAGTTCCCCTGGTAGAATAGCTAAATTTATACGGCACTTACTATGCGCCAAGTTTTAAACATCTTCCACGTTGTAATACATTTAATCCTCACACCAACCCTCTGAGGGCAGGTAATTTTCATTATCTCTGCTCTATAGAGAAAGAAAGTGAGACATAGGTTTTATGTGGTTCTTGTGAGGTCACAAATGGATAAATGGGGAAGCCGGAATGCAAACCTGAGCAGTCTGGCTTTAGAGAGGTCCTTGCACTCACTCAAGATAGTACCCTGCCCTCCACATAGGTTTTATGTTATTTGGAAACTTTATTTTGAATTACCTATGGCTTGGGAACACCAGGATTTGCCAGTGTTTAGTTTATTGATTAATTTATTTATTTATTCAGAGTCTTACTCTGTTGCCCTGGGTAGAATGTGGTGGCGTCATAGCTCATAGCGACCTCAAACTCTTAGGCTCCGGTGACCCTCTTGTGTCAGCCTCCCGAATAGCTGGGACTATAGGTACCCGCCACAAGCCCAGTTAGTTTTTCTATTTTTAGTAGAGTTGGGGTCTCCTTTTGCTCAGGCTCGTCTCAAACTCCTGAGCTCAAGCAGTCCACCCACCTTGGCCTCCCAGAGTGCTGGGATTACAGGCGTGGGCCACGGCACCTGGCCTGTTTAGTGTTTTGACACTTGTTATCCTTTGGGCCTTCAATGACTGTGTCTAATGGTGACCCTGCCAGCAGGTCACCGTCACCCTGCCAGGCCTGGGTCTATAGAGAGAGCCCTGGGTAGGTTGGCTCCCTGGCTAATCTTTGCCCCAGAAACTTGGAGAGAAAAGATTTTCTTTCCAAGCCCAGGGCTCAGATCTCTATTTTATAAGTATGTTTCTTTATTTCCCCCTAAACAAAAGCCAAGCCAAATGCATGCTATATAATCAGGGAGTTTGCAAAGCAGGGAGTCCAGCTCTCTCTGATATTATCAGAACTAAACAAGCAAACCAACAGGCTCCTACAACTATTGTTGAGTCAATTCAATCAGAAAACCAGAAAATGCACTACTGGCAGGCCAGTCAGAGCTGGGGGAGGAAAGCTAAACTGCTATTCATAACATCTGATTCATCTAGAAAAAGAAAAAGTCAGACGCCATCAGATTGGGATTTGGGTCCACTGCAGTGAGGAGTACAGAACCTTCGTTCTCTGGGTGGTGACTGAGCCATTATTTCACTCTGAACATAAAGAACTGTTGTGTTGCACACCCCTCACTGTAATTAGCTCTGGAAACAGGGGGTGAAGAATTGAATACAAGAGGTAGGTCCTTGGCTGTGGGCCAAGCACTCAGAATTATTTATTTCATTTTGGTTAAGGAAACTGAAGGTAAGAGGGCCATGTCTCATTACCTGTTTCTTTATGGGCTCCTAATTGAAGTGCAATGTGCAATAATTATGCACTCTTCTGTTTGAGAGCAATAGGAGGTTCCTTCCAAGAGACCGGGATTGGACGTGATGGTTTGAGCCAGTGATGTGCTTGTGTTTAACCGCCAATGCAGGATGGGTGGAGGGGCTGACCGTAGTGTTGGCCAATAAATGCAGTGTAAATGTCCCCACTCTTACCGGCTTCAAGCTACTCATCTGACAACACTGAATTTATACCATTGCCAGCATTCAAACGTAATAGATGCAAACCACCTCATTCAAACGTGATAGATGCAAACCTCCTTAAAAACATAAGTAATAGTAAAGTGTAATAAAATAATGAGGATGTAATAGCTTTGAACATTTATTGCTTCGTTTTATTTATTTATTTATTTATTTATTTTTTTGTAGAGACAGAGTCTCACTTTGTCACCCTGGGTAGAGTGCCGTGGCGTCACACAGCTCACAGCAACCTCCAACTCCTGGGCTTAGGCGATTCTCTTGCCTCAGCTTCCTGAGTAGCTGGGACCACAGGCACCCACCACAACGCCCGGGTATTTTTCTGTTTTGCAGTTCGGCCGAGGCTGGGTTTGAACCCGCCACCTTTGGCATATGGGGCCGGCGCCCTACTCGCTGAGCCACAGGTGCTGCCCCTATTGCTTCATTTTAGATGTAATGTATTTAATTATAAATCTATATAATTTACTTTTTTTTTTTTGAGAAGGAGTCTCATTTTGTCACCCTTCATAGAGTGCAGTGGGATCATAGCTCACAGCAACTTCAGACTCTTGGGCTCAAGCGATCCTCTTGCCTCAGGCTCACCCGCCACCATGCCCAGCTAGTTTTTTTATTTTTAGTGGAGACAGCTCTTGCTCAGGCTGATTTTGAACTACTGAACTCAGGCAATCCACCCGCCTCCACTTCTCAGAGTGCTAGGATTGCAGCGGTGAGCCACTGCACCCAGCTGAATTGGTTGTGTTTCTGAAAAGTTAGCCGTCAGTTCTGGGAGCCTGTCAGAGCCCCTGTCAGGCACCAAGCCAGGGGCCACTGTGTGGTCTGGGGCCAGGAAGAGGACAGCAGGCCTATTGCTTCAAAATGGAATTAACCATTCTCATGTGGGGCTTCTCTTTTCTGTGAGAATTGTTATTCTCACGTTCATTGCCATTCCAATCATAGTCTGTATGCTACCTAATTCAAATCTGTCATTTTCCAAAATGAGAAAAGCCGGCCTCAGAAGAGTCTCATAATAATAATTGATAGTCATTCAACTTCTACTCTTTCACTTCTGCTGGTGGTATAAAGATCGGACGAAAGGGACTTCTGTACGCCTTTCTTATTCCTAGTTTGGCTATGGAAAAATAAAAGTTCTGAAGAGTTGGCCACTTGGTAAACGAGTCAAGTGATCTAGAATGGACATGGGCTCCTCAAAGGCTTTCCAAGGTGCTCTTAAGAACAGACAAATCTCTAGATCTGGGGAAAAGTGATTGTCACAAAAACAAACACCTTTTGTTTCCTTTCTTTTTCTTTTTCTTTTCTTTTTTTTTTTTGCAGTTTTTGGCCTCTGGTGTGTGGGGTGGGCACCCTACTCCTTTGAGCCACAGGTGCCGCCCTTTTGTTTCCTTTCTTAAATGGAATAATGTGCTCTACACATTAATAATAACATGGTTTTTATAATACTGTATATATCATAATAAAAGTGCTGCTTTTTTTTGAGACACAGCCTCAAGCTGTCACCCTGGATAGAGTGCTGTGGCATCACAGCTCACAGCAACCTCCAATTCCTGGGCTCAAGCGAGTCTCCTGCCTCCACCTCCCAAGTAGCTGGGACTACAGGCGTCCGCCACAATACCTGGCTATTTTTTGGTTGCAGCTGTCGTTGTTTAGCTGGCTCGGGCCGGGCTTGAACCCACCAGCCTCAGTGTATGTGGCTGGCGCTCTAGTCACTGAGCTACAGGCGCCAAGCCATAAAAGTGCTTTTATTTATTTATTTATTTTTGAGACAGAGCCTCAAGCTGTCACCCTGGTTAGAGTGCCGTGGCATCACAGCTCACAGCAACCACCAATTCCTGGGCTCAAGCGAGTCTCCTGCCTCCACCTCCCAAGTAGCTGGGACCACAGGTGCCCACCACAACGCCCGGCCATTTTTTGGTTGCAGCCGTCATTGCTATTTTGGCGGGCTGGCTGGATTCGAACCTGCCGTTGAGCCACAGGCACCGAGCCCATAAAAGTGCTTTCCAAAACACATTCATAGAGTATGTCCACGGATGTCCATTGTGTTGTTCCTAAAAGCAAAAAATTGGACGCAATGTAAAGGTCAATCAGCAGGGATACTGGTCAAATACGTTTTGGCAATTGCACAACTGGAATATTAACAGCAGTGAGGCAGATTCAAAAGCACATACAACAAGGATACATCTTAGGTTAAATTGTAGCTGAAAAATGCAAGGGCAGAAAAGTGTCACTATTTCTGCAAAATGAGAAGAGAAGAGATATGTGGTTGTCTGTCTGCTACACATCTCTGAGAGAATTCACACACAACACACAGCAATTACCTCTAGGGGGCTGGGGGACTGGAGCGGGAGGCAGAGGGCATTTTTACAGCATAGCATTTTATATTGTTTGTCCTTTATCCATGTACAGCCATTACCTATTCAAATACAGCGTTAAAAAATCACTGTCACACACATTATCTTTTTTTGTCTTCTTGATGCCCTGGGCTGTAGGTAGGTTTTCTTTTTCCAAGTTAGAGATGAGGAAATGGAGGCCCGTAGAAAAGTGACCGGCTCAGTGCTACCCAATAAGTTAAGAAGCCAAGGTCAGGTTGAGATAGCTTGTGATGTCAGGGCGGGTGGGAATGGATCCAAATTATCTCATTCTTAGCCCTGGCTTGTCCTGTCCCGCTGAGGATTGATTGATTAGTAAACAAGGGAAGTCATCTAAATCACTCCTATAGTAGTTACAAGCACACACTCTCGAATCAGGTGGCCCAGGGGTGAGTCTGGGAGTTGTCACTTACTGCTGTGTGGCGAGGCAAGTTCACTGAACCTCTCAGCGGATCAGATTTCACAGATGTAAAATGGACAGAATAACAATAACATGAGACTCTAGTTTGTTATTTTTTTTGAGAGAGAGTCTCACTATGTCACCCTCCATAGAATGCTATGGCGTCACAGCTCACAGCAACCTCCAACTCTTGGGCTTAAGCGATTCTCTTGCCTCAGCCTCCCAAGTAGCAGGGACTACAGGTACCCGCCACAACACCCGGCTATTTTCGTTGTTGTTGTTGTAGGTGTGATTCTTGTTTAGCAGGCCAGGCCCAGGTTTGAACCCACCAGCCTGAGCACGGGTGCCAAGCCGAGACTCTAGGTTTTGTTTTGTTTTAGAGACAGAGTTTCACTCTGCCGCCCTTGGTAGAATGCTGTGGCGTCACAGCTCACTAGGTTTTTTGCAAGGAGCACTTCAATAGTGCCTGTCACGGAGTATACTATAGAAATATTTGTTAAATCAATAAATATAAACCAATGTCCTTATAGTAGCTGATGCGACGTCACTTACCAACAAGCAGCTTCTTTTCTTCTCTTTGTGTTTCCGAAGTGCCTCTTATTCATTCTTTGAGAGAAACGACTATGGCTTCATCATATTTATATACCCCACCACAGCTGACACAGAGCTTTGTATACAGTAGGTACACAATAAATGCTTGCAACATTGAATTGAGCCATTTAAATTTTGGACCCAAATCTGCTACTTGAAATCTTGGAAACTCTCTTCAGGTTTTCCCTGTCATTGGCAAGAAGGATCTTTAGAATTTCTTTTTCTGGTCGGGCCCAGTGGCTCACACCTGTAATCCTAGCACTCTAGGAAGCTGAGGCAGGTGGATAGCCTGAGCTCCGGAGTTCAAGACCAGCCTGAGCAAGAGCAAGAACTCATCTCTACTAAAAATAGAAAAGGTGGGTGTTGTGACAGGCACCTACAGTCCCAGCTATGCAGGACACTGAGGCAAGAGGGTCGCTTTGGCCTAAGAGTTTTCAATTGCTCTGAGCTGTGATGCCATCGCACTCTACCGGGGCAACAAAGTGAGACTCTATCTCAAAACAAACAAACAAAAAAAGCCTTATTTTTTCTGATTGTAAACCATAAATTACAAAATTTGCTGTACCCCATGATTGCATTTATGTACACAACCATGATTTAATTTAAAAAATTGCCATTTTTTTTTTTTTTTTGAGACAGAGCCTCAAGCTGTCACCCTGGATAGAGTACTGTAGCATCACAGCTCACAGCAACCTCCAATTCCTGGGCTCAAGCGAGTCTCCTGCCTCCACCTCCCAAGTAGCTGGGACTACAGGCGCCCGCCACAACGCCCGGCCATTTTTTAGGTTGCAGCCATCATTGTTGTTTGGTAGGCC
>CAUYON010103733.1:0-36494 GCA_963573935.1 Arctocebus calabarensis
CTTTTCCAGTTGTTTGAGATGTCCCATTAAGTTGTTAACTTCCTCTCTTTCTGTTCTCTTGAGGAAGGCTTGCAGTGCTATAAATTTCCCTCTTAGGACTGCCTTTGCAGTATCCCAGAGGTTTTGATAATTTGTATCTTCATTGTCGTTTTGTTCCAAATACTTAGTGATTTCCTTCTTAATCTCATCAATGACCCATCTATCTTTTAGCATAAGGTTATTTAGCTTCCATGTTTTTGTTTGAGTATACTACCTGGCTGCTTTTTTGAGATGGGATCTCACTCTTGCTCAGGCTGGTCTCAAATCTGTGAGCTCAGGCAATCCACCTGTCTTGGCTCTCAAGTGCTAGGATTACAGGCGTGACACACCACACCCAGCCTCAGTTATGTGAACTTTTAACATATATATATTTTTTCTTTTCTTTTTGCAGTTTTTGGCCAGGGCTGGGTTTGAACCTGCCACCTCCGGCATATGGGGCCAGCGCCCTCCTCCTTTGAGCCACAGGCACCGCCCATTAACGTATTTTTATTAACCTTTAACTTGACCTCAGTTTTTTTCATATATATATATTGTTTTTGTTTTTGTTTTTGAGATATAGTCTCACTTTATTGCCCTTGGTAGAGTGCTGTGGCATCACAGTTCACAGCAACCTCCAACTTCTAAGCTTAGGTAATTTTCTTGCCTCAGCCTCCCAAGTAGCTGGGACCACAGGCACCCATCACAACGCCAGGTTATTTTTTGTTGCAGTTTTCATTGTTGTTTTAGCTGGTCTGGACCAGGTTCGAACCCACCAGCCTCAGTGTATGTGGCCAGCGCATTACCCACTGAGCTACGGGCACTGCCCTAGTTTTTTAATTTTAGTTTTTATTTTTTTGAGACATAGCTTTGTTGTGTCACCCAGGTTAGAAGTGCAGCGGCTTTGTCATAATACACAACAACTTCAAATTCCTGGGCTCAAGCAATCCTCCTATCTCAGCCTTCCGAGTAGCTGGGACCACAGATGTTTGCCGCCATGCCTGGCTAATTTTTCTACTTTTTTTGTAAAGCCATGATCTCTTGCTTGCTTTGGCTGATCTTGAACTGCAGCCTCAAGAGATCACAAAGTTCTAGGATTACAGGTGTGAGCCCCAATACCTGGTACATATTCACTTTCACCTTATGTTCTATTTCACTGAAAAGTATCAATGCTCTTTAGCCCAAGACTAACAGAAACAATACCTGTAGTTGAACAACATGGGGTTTATTGACTAACTGTGATGAGAGTGAAAACACACCATGGAGAACCATGGGACATCTCAGTGAAAGGGTGTTGGGATTTACTAAAGGATTTGTGTTTGTGTTCTTAGGGGGAGAATTCAAGAAATGAAGCTTTGTCCTGGATTAGATGTTGTCAAGAGGCTGTGGTAATTCTATGATTGGGCATATTAATAAATCTTGTCTAGAAGATAGGAGGAATAAAGTGATGCAAAAGCTGTGATTGGGAAAGCAGCAGCAGTCAGTTGTCTTAGGCAACACTGGGAGATATTTAGTCATTTTTGTGGTTTGCACAAGTACATGATTTTGTCTGTTTTCAGACATGATTACAATCTTTTTGTCTTGCTTTAACATGAACACCAAATGGCCATTTTTTTTTTTTTTTTTTTAGAGACAGAGTCTCACTTCCTCACCCTCGGTAGAGTACTGTGGCGTCACACAGCTCACAGCAACCTCCAACTCCTGGGTTAGCGATTCTCTTGCCTCAGCCTCCCGAGTAGCTGGGACTGCAGGTGCCCGCCACAACGCAGGCTTTTTGTTGTTGTTGTTGCAATTTGGCCCAGGGCCGGGTTTGAACCCCCCACCCTCGGTACATGGGCCGGCACCCTACTTGCTGAGCCACAGGAGCCGCCCCCAAATGGCCATTTTTTATATTGGTGTTCTGTGAAATTTTTCATGCTCAACAGAACACTGTTTATGCAAAGTTTTATAGGACAAGACAAAAACCTAACATTTGTTGATTATCTTATTAGGTAATTTGTCCTTGAATATGAAGTATACATTAAAAATATATACCCAATGTCTGACTCTTTTCCCCTCAACTTTATGTGAAGATTTTCAAACATACAGAAACATAAAAGAATCACTGAATAGTCTTATACTTTCCACTTTGATGCAATAATTGTCAACATTTAGCTCTTATCTTTCTACTTTTCTTGAATGAAAACAAGTTGTATTTGAAAACAAGTTGTAGACATCATATTTGATATACCCTTAAATACTTCAGTACGAGTTTTCTAGAAAGATACTTTCTAATATAACACCAAATTACTAATTATCCATAAATGAAATCCATACATTTACACATAAATCATTATTCCATAACACACAACTGTAACAGGCATAACAGGCACTTTACAGTCTTTCCTAATTGTTCTAGAATGACTTTTTTTTTTTTGGTAGAGACAGAGTCTCACTTTATCGCCCTTGGTGGAGTGCCGTGGCGTCACACAGCTCACAGCAAGCTCCAACTCCTGGGCTTAGGTGATTCTCTTGCCTCAGCCTCCCGAGTAGCTGGGATTACAGGCGCCCGGCTATTTTTCTGTTTTGTAGTTCGGCCGAGGCCAGGTTTGAACCTGCCACCTTCGGTATATGGGGCCGGTGCCCTACTCAATGAGCCACAGGCACCGAGCCCATTTTAACCATTTTTAAGTGCAGAATTCAGTGGCAGTTAGCACATTCACAATGTTGTGCAAGCTTCATCATAATCCAGAACTTTTTCATCTTCCCAAACTGAAACTCTGTCCTCATGAAACACTAACTCCCCATTCCCCTTCCCAGCCTCTGGCACCCACCATTCTATTTTCTGTCTCTGTGAATCTGATGACTCTAGGGACCTTCAATGAGTAGAATCACACAGGATTAGTCAGTTTATATTACTTTACTAGCATTTTTTTTTTGAGACAGTCTCCCATTTTATCACCCATTTGGTCTCATTATATCGCCCTCAGTAGAGTACCATGGCATCACAGCTCACAGCAACCTCCAACTCTTGGACCTACGCGATTCTTTTGTCTTAGCCTTCCAAGTAGCTGGGACTATAGATGCCTGCCACAATGCCCAGCTATTTTTTGTTGTTGTTGTCATTGTTTAGTAGGCCTGGGCTGGGTTTGAACCCACCAGCATGTGACCAGTGCCCTAACCACTGAGCTATGGGCGCCAAGCTACTTCACTAGCATAATGTAAGGGTTAGCTTTTATCGGGTGCTGTCTAAGCACTGGGCATCATCTTTAGCTCTTCCCATGTATTAATTAGCTCATTTAAACCTCATGACAACACTGATAAGGAAACAGGCACAGAAAGGCAAGCAGAAAGGATTCAGACTTAGGCACCAGCAGGCTAGAGGGGTTCAGCCCTACACCTTGTTACCTACCAACCAAAGGGGGAATAAAGCCGCCAGTCCTCATATTCGACCAACACCTCCCTCCCTCTTGGGGCTGTAGGACTTTCTGACATGAGAAAATGTTCTCTTTCAGTACTGTTACCTAGTTGATAGAATCAGTGCCGCAGGCATCTGCCTGGACCTCCCCTCCTCTCCTCCCCACTGACGTCACTCACCTCCTGGGTCAGGAAGGGGATAATCTGAGCACAGATACCACTGAGGCGCTTCACAATCTCAGCCTGGCAGGAAGCAAGAAGAGGCTTGGAGGAGGATGGAGACCTGAGACCCAGGCCCTCAACTCCCAGCAAATGGAGCATTCGCAAAGTCAAACTGAGGGCTAGGAGAGCTGTCACCCCAAGGGTGCACAGGGAGGCTGGGGCTGAGGGAGGGACTTAAGAGCCTGGCCAGGTTGTTTGCCCAGCTGCAGGAGAACCCTGAGTGGCCTAGAGCCCAGAAGACCAGGGCTGAGATCCTAGGAGTTACACCACTCACCAAACACACACTGGCCAGACACAGACACTTAAGACTTTGAGGTCAGCATAAAGGAGCATACACAGAGGGACCTCTGCCTTCCAACCATGACCAGGTGGGGCTGATCTAGCACCTGGGGATACTGTGAGCTAGAGATCTTAGCACCCACACTCAAGGGGACGGTTTCAGCCATGACATGGTCCAGGCCAGGGTTCCTCAAAGAGGCTAAGTAGAGTGGGGGAAAGGGGTATGTATACTATAGCTGGGCCTCCCTGCCTGAGTTACAGGTGTGCTGTGTGTGCCCTACCCGCTACCAGAAGGCTTTACCCTGTATCCTATACCCATTAGGGGGTCTACTGCATGCACCCATGGGTCCATGCCATACTCCAGCAGACAAGCCCCCTCCTTACCACATCAGAATCAGCAAAACAAACATACCCATGAAAGATTGCCACATGGGCACCCCCAGGCACCCCACATTCCCAGCCCACTCCTCTTCCCACCCACCTGGAAGCCCCAACACAAAGCTCCTTCCATTAATTCTAATATTCTGTTGGATAAAATCTAACAGTTCATTGAACTCAGAATCTCAGGAACACTCTCATCCCCTTAGAAACCACTTATCAGGGTTGGGCCCTTTAATTCTGGGCATGCCTTTAATTCTAGCACTCTGGGAGGCCGAGGTGGAAAGGTTGCTTGAGGCTAGGAGTTTGAGACTAGCCAGATCAACACGGGGAGACTCTGCCACCACAAAAAAATAGAAAAATGAGTTGGGTGTGGTGAGTGCCTGAGGCTCAGCTACTTGGTAGGCTGAGCAGGAGGATCACTTGAGCCCAGGAGTTTGAGAATCAGTGAGCCATGGTGATGCCACTGCACTCTACCTGGGGCAACAGAATGAGACTCTGTTTCAAAAAAAAAAGAGGGCGGCACCTGTGGCTCAAAGGAGTAGGGCGCCGGTCCCATATACCAGAGGTGGCGGGTTCAAACCCGACCCTGGCCAAACCTGCAAAAAAAAAAAAAAAGAAAGAAAGAAAGAAACCATCTGTCAATCTTAGGATTTCAGGTTTTATCTTGGACCACTGGAGTCAACAGACCTTTGGGTCTAATTGAGATCACACTGAGAAGCTTGGGACAGCCTCAGAATCTTGTGCTGCATTTCAGTACATAGGAGTCAATCTCAGAAACTTGAAGTCTATCTCAGAATCTTCATGCTAACTCAGATTCTGCTTTAGGAAGTCTCAGAACATTGTGCCTCATACCATACCATTGGGGTCAATCTCAGAGCCCTGAGGACAGCCACAGAATTTCAATATCTATCTTGGAATGACATAGTCAGTCTGAACCATGCAATCAAATTCAGATTGAGAACAACCTCAGAATCTTCTGGTAAATTCCACTGGGATCAATCTTAGAACTTTCAAAAAGCAACTGATTCTCAGGGTCCACCTCAAAACTTCAGACTCTTCAGGCTGAAAAGGACCTCTAAAACTGTCCATCCTGCCCTGTCCTGTGATAGAAATCACCACCACAGCCTCTCTAACCTGGCTGCCCAGGCTCTGCTAGTAGCATTCCTTGGGACAGGGGTGCCTGGCCACTGCCTGATCCCTGCCCAATGTTAGCCTCTCAGCTGGACAATGTCTCTTGAAGTTGAGAATCATTTTCCTTTCATGAGGCTGAAATTTGCCTCTGTTCCCTTCCTCTGTTAGAGAGATTATAGGTCAAGACCCCTGTTCCCTGGGTCTGCTCTGCACCATACTAGAGCCCTCCCATGGCTTCCAGATCTGCCTCCTCCACCTGGTAACCTTTATCCCCAGCAGTTACCTGCTTATGCATTTCAATGTTGAGCCCATAGGACATCTCATAATACTGCAAAGGAAAAGCAATGTCTGAGTACAGGGTAGGTGTGTGCCTAGGCTTGTGATGGGTGACACTGAGGTCTTCTAAGAGTACCTAGCAGGGAAACCATCGCAGGATGTAAGAGTCCTCCAGTCCCATGGGGGCCCCAGGGAGGCACTTGGAGGAGCAAGCAGAGCTCTGCTTGGAAGAGTCCCTCTGCTGTATCCAAGGGATGGGGCAGGTATAAGATGCCAAGAGACCCTGGTCCCCCAGAGATGGCCATGAACGGAGGGGGCATCCTCGTCTTGGTGCTCTCAACTTGCTGGGAAGGCCTTCCAAGACAGCCTATAACTCCCATCAGCCCAATTTGCACATTGGGAAGAGGAGGCTCAGAGCAGGGGTAGGGTCAAGGTCATGGTAGGGTGAGTCAATACCAAAAAGACCCTGAACTGCCCCCCATCACAACCCCCCTCACCATGACATAATGTCGCTGCATTTCTGTCTTCTCACTGGCCAGCTTCTCACATTCCAGCTTGAGGCTGGGAGGGAGAGAGGGCATGGAGGGGGTCCCATATGTAGCCTCCATCTGGGCCAGCTTCAAAGTGAGGAGCTACCCTGTCTTCCTTACTAACCTCCCCCACCCACTCCTCTACCCCCACCTCCCTGTCCTCTCCTGGGTTCAAAATACTCAGCACCAAAGGTTCCCAGACCCCACTCCACCTTCAGTTGCACCTGGGAGGTTTGCCCTGCCCTCCCCACCCGACCCCCGCCGGGAGCCCCCTCTCTTTCCCTCCGCCCAAAGGGCGCCCAGGCAAACTCCCAGCCCCGGGGCGGGCAGCCCCCTTCACCTGTGGTACTGAGCCTGGAGAAACTGGAATTCTTCTTTGATGCGGTCGCAGATCTCCAAGATCGAGAACTTGAAAGGCTGGCCGGACTGGAGTGGGGTCTGGGGTTGGTGTGGGGGAGACGTCAGGGTCTGAGTTTCTGGATGCGGGGGAGCCTCCTCCCCCGCAGCCCCACTCACCGGGTGCCTTCCCTGTGGGTACATCCTGCTGATTCGATGAGCCCCCAGCTCCACAGGATCTTGGCAATATGTGGGGGGAAGCAAGCGGGGGCGGGCGGGGGAAGATAAAGGGGGGTGTCCAGAGAAAGAAGGAGGGTGAGACGCCGTGGGGCAGGAGACCCAGGAGTCCCCTGCGCCCCCACCCCGATCGCGCGCACTGGGGGTCGCAGGGACGCGGATGGGGGCGCAGAAGCCCCTTCCCTGAGGCGCACTGGGACGGGCGGGGGCCCTGCGAAGGCGGCCGCCGCAGCCGGAGCAGAAGGTCGGGCGGCCGCGGCCGGGTTGCGGCGGCGGTGGCGGCGGCGGCGGCGGCGCGGGCGGCGGGCCCCCGCGCGGAGCCGCCTCCCTCCGGCGGGGCTCGGCCGGGAGCCGCGGGCTGAGCCGCCTTAAGGTGGCGCCGCCGCCCCCACCTCGCCCCCTCTCCTCCCCATCACTCCCCGTCCTCTTTCCCGCCCCGCCTGCACACCCCACCCCCTCATGCGACACCTGCGCCCCACTGGAACTTGTGTCTCCTGTGTATCCACCGTCGCCCTCCCTTGGCCAGTGGGGAAACTGAGGCTGGTGTGCAGTCTGTGTTCCTACCCCTCCCGGAGGGACCAAGGGATGAGGTGAGAAGAGGAAGTAAACAAATGAACACCAAGTGGCCCAGCTGTAGAGAGTAACTTGATGGAGGGGGGGTTATTCTGGGGTCAGAAATGGCTTCTTTTCTGAGCAAGTGACATTGGGCTAGGATTTAAGGGTCAGGAGGAAGCAGCCTTGCCAAGCGCTGGCAGGGAAACCTGCCAGGAAGGGAATAGCATGTGCAAACACCCTGGGGAGGGACGGAGCAGAGTGGTAACAGCTGGCTGTACTTCCTAGCTCAGGCCAGGCCCTCCCCAGCTCAGGGCTTCAGTATTCTCTGTAAAAAATGTTAAGAGTGATGGCACCTGAAACAGCCCTCAACCTGGCCCTGCACAGAGCAGACTCCCAAAGATGCTCTGGGCTGTTTCCCCTCTCAGAGATGCTGTGGGCTTCCAGAAGATAGATAGGAGCCATGTCCCACGTGGCATGGGAACCACAACTCTGCCATCAGACTGAAGTTTCTCTAGCAGCTGTTCTCAACCTGTGGGTCATGACCCACAGGAACTGTATTCAAGGGCCACTGTATTAGGAAGGTTGAGAACCACTTCAAGGGTAAATCCCTCACACTCACCTGGGAGATAGAAAAGTTCTTGTTCCCATCTTGCATAAGAGAGTGTCAGGGTTTGCTTGTGAAGTCAATCAACAAACATATACTGTGGCCTCTGTGTTCATGTTTGGACTTGTGTTGGTAGGGAAGCAAGTAAAGAATACAAAAGCCCTTATCAAAATTAAAGGCTTTGTTTTTTTGGCCCAAGGCTATTTACTGAGCACTTACTACATAAGCAGGCAGCCTTCCAGAAGGAGGATGGAGAGCACATCCTGCCCTCTCTGACCAACAGGCTAGGCAAGATCACGTCTTGGTAATTATGGAACTATTTGTGTGGACAGAGGGAGAGCTTAGGAAGCAGTAATAGAGATTAATAAGAGGCTACCTACTTACTTGGGGTGTCTGGGAGAGGGCTCTTTGAGGAGATTGACGTCTGAGACCTGATGTGTATGATTGGGTAGCCACAGGAAGGGAGAGGGAGAAAGATCCTGACAGGAGAAAGATACGAATGCTACGATACACAGTGGCTCAGGCCCATAATCCTAGCACTTGGGAAGGCTAAGGCAAAAGGATCATTTGAGCCCAAGGGCTTGAGGTTGCTGGGAGCTATGACACCATGGTGAAAAACAAAAAAAGAAAGAAAGATATTAATGCTGCAGTGTATATTAAAGTACTCATAGTGCCCAGTCATTTCCATCCTCACTCTGCCTTAGTCACACTAGGGACAATCCAGCCTCAGGGCCTTTGCACTTACCTACTCTTCTCTTCTCACCATTCAGGTCTCAGCTCAGATGCCTGCTGTGCAGAATGGTCCCCTCCTGACCACCATTTAAGCAGCCTTTGCTCATTCACCATATTATGTTCTAACACTCAATCCTATTCTCTCTCCTACCGCTTTTTTTTTTTTTGGACACGATTATGTTTACTGGGAGGTTGTTCAACTATTATCTCCCTCACTAAGTCTCTGTAGGAACTGACTCTCTCTTGGTCCCTTCAAGGCCTAGCACATAGTAAGTACTCAACAAATGAACAGAAAGGAGAGGAGATGAAACAGTGGATCCAGTTAAGGCCAGAAATCACTGGGGCCACACTCCCTGCTGTAAGAAACAGGGAGCTCCAAGGTTCCACACTGCTGCCAAGGCATGATTCCAGGTTCTTAGGGGTCTGTGAAGTCAACACGAGTTGCAAACAGTGGCACCTCCCTCTGTCCCTTTCCACCCCTTATCTTCTCTTCAGCCTTCTCTTAGCAAACAAAGCTCCTGACTCCTCAAATTCAATGACTTCTTTTTTCTTTTTTTTTTTTTTGTGGAAATGGGATCTTGGTATGTTGCCCAGGCTTGTCTTTTTTTTTTTTTCTTTTTGCTCACTCTGTTGCCCTGGATACAGTGCAGTGTCGGCATGGCATCTTAGCTCACTGCAACCTCAAACTCCTGGGTTCATGCAATCCTCCTGCCTCAGCCTCCCAAGTAGCTGGGACTACAAGTGCCACCACAATGCCCTACTAATTTTTCGGTTTTTAATAGAGACTCTTGCTCAGACCGGTCTGGACCAGCTCAGCTCAGGCAATCTTGTCTTGGCCTCCCACAGTGTTAGTTTACAGCAGTGAGCCTCCACACTTATCTGGACCCTAGGCTAGTCTTGACTACAACTCCTGGACTCAAGGGATCCTCCCAAAGCACTGGGGTTACAGGTATGAGCCCCCACCCAGCCTATTGACTCCTTCTAGATCCTCAAAGTTCTGCTCAGAGAAGCCTCACCCCCTCTCCAGGGTGCTTTTCTGACTTGGCAGCCCTCTTTCCTCTCTAAGCACAAGTCTCTGTCCTTCTTTAGCCCAGTCACTGGCCTACACCTCTAGCTGCCCACACTCAGACACCAGTTTCCCCTCAAGGTTTCAGTGACCACCTTCATGAGGATGGCTCCAGGCTCTGGCTCCGCCCAAGGTTCCTACTCTGAGACTCAGCCCTCTGGGTCCAACCACCAGTTGGGTATCTCCCCCTAGATGTCCCCTACACCCTCAAGTCTCAGCATTTTCCTTCCCTTGACAGGCCACATACATCCCATCTTGATACTCCAAGCCAGAGCCTCAGCCTAACTTTTCTCTCTACCTCTGTCCCCTGTTCCAGGGCCAGCCCTTTGCCCTCTCTCCTGTTTGAACCAAAGCCACCTCCTTCCTCTGATCACTTTGCTTTTGTGACCTTCAATTTGAGCCTGACACTTCCTTCACTCAAAATCCTCTCATGGTTCCCTATTGCCTGAGGGACAAATTCTTAGCTCTGTGGACTGTTTGGAAGCTCAGCATCTACTGGCCCAGCCAGCTTCACCTGCTCCATTCGTTTACAACCTTCCCCTAACTCCAGACATACTGGCCAGATTATCTAATTTGTCCTTTCTGCCTCTGGGCCTTTTCTCTGCTGTTATCTCTTTCTGGAATTCCCTCCCATCCTTTTCTGCCTGGAGAAAGTCCCTTCCTTCAAGGAACAACCAAAAAAACCACCTCCAAAAAAACATTTCCCCTGCCTCCCTTCTCCCCACTCCCCAACACTGAACACAGGCTGCCTAACATTGGTAGATAAATGGATATTTATTCTATAAACACTTCTCACGGCCCTAGAGAGGACTTAGACTCAGGCCTTGCCAGGGAGGGCCTCCCAGGACTGATAGGGGAGACACAGCTGAACACATTCCCTCCCAGATTAGGGTCACCTAATCAGTGCCAGGACAGGAGGCTCCTAAGGCTGAAGGAACCCAGAAAGAGGAACAGGGGGCTATGCCTGTGAGTCAGAGAAGACTTCCTGGAGAAAGGGATCTTTACCCGTTGCTCTTTAGATCCTTCAGCCAGGCACACTCCACAGGTCAGGGTAAAGTCAAATTTGTGGATTGCCTGAGAAGCCACAAGACCACACACACCCATCCCTTGGTGTGTGTGATCTGCCAGGAAGGCAGTATTTTTGCTCTGAGCAGCAGTGGGTGGGGTGCCCCCCCAGCTGAGAGCACTCTGAAATGATGGGGGACCCTTGGTAGCCTACTACTCCATAACTCCCCTAAATGCTACGTCTGCCCGCAGCAGGAAGCATGAAAATAATCCACCAGGCATGAGTTTCCTCCTTATATCGCCAAGAAGACTTTCCTCAACAAACTCCCCTGCTATCCATGGCATCACACACGTCTCAGGGTCTCACTTTTCCCATCTGCAACTGAGGAAAGGAGGTTAGCTGCTTCTGATCTCCCTCTTCCCCCTATACAGAGAAGCTTAGCTTCTGGTTCCTGACTGGGATTTTATGGTGTGGATGTGGGTTTTTTTTTTTTTTTTTAAAGGAAAAAACTGAGAAGCAGCGCTGGGACCTCAGATTGCTCAGACCACCTTAAATCAGCCTCGCCACCCCAGCTACTGTGGAAATTCCTGTCTTCGCGGTGGTTGGTTAGACACGCCAGCCAATCCGTCCAAGGTGCTCCCACATGGGTCTGTGACGTCACGATATGAACTAGCCAATGGGAAACAGGAAACCTGCAACCAATGGCAGGAGGCAATAGGATCTGTTTGGCCAATCGGAAGGTAGCTGGGCGCTCCTGGCGCGGGTAGGGAAAGTGGGGCGCCCTCTCCCTAAGAGAATCTGAGACCTTGGTGGACCAAAATGCTTGGCCGGATTGGATGGGCCGGCGGGGGAGAGGGGTCGGGGTCCATTATTACCCCAAAACAGGGGTAACTTACACCCTAAACCTGGCGGATCTCCCCTTTAAAACAAGTCTCTGGTCCAACATGGTACCTTGCAAAAGCCTGGCCTACTGGAAAGGCAGACAATGCCCTTTTCGCCCTATTTCACAAATAGATAAACTGAAGTAAGGAAGTTGAGTCCCGCTGGGCGCTTACGAAAGATCTAAGACCCTTAGCTGAATCTAGAGATTCCTGACCCGGGGTCGATTTTGTCCCCAGGAAGTTAGATGGTGGGAGAATGGGCCTGTATGTAGGTGACGGTGGGGAGGGTGCAGGTCCCTGTGACTTAGTTTCCCCGAGCGCGCAACCCTGAGACAAGCAGGGGTTCTCGGAGAAGACTACGATCCCCAGAAACTCTCGCGCGGTGCCTGCCTGGGCTGTCAATCAAAGTAACGTGGGTCTCCCTCTCGCTTGCGCTCCCCCTCCTGTCTCTTTCCTCCCGTCAGCTCCCGCTCCCTCCCTGCCGGCTTCAGGCCCGGCGCGGTATAATTACAGCCCATTGATCCGACCCAGGCCGGGAAAGCGGCTCCCTCGGGGAGACCAAGCCTTTGGCTTCCGACACCGCCAACCTCTGCCTACAGCGTCCCCGCCAACCCCTGCAGCTGAGCTGCTGGGCCACCAGCCAGGCTTGTCCCCTCCCGCTGGCCCCGGGCTCACGGCTGACCTCTGAGTCTCAGTTCCCTGCCATGCCTGGCAATGAGCCCCCCGGAAAAATCACACACATTTACTTCCACCCAGGAACACGGGAAGCTCGTCTCCCTATGCATGTTCTAGCCCCCCCTCCCTGACCTTGGTAGACTCGGAAGGGGGGCTCTCTCTGGGCCTCAGTTTATTCACCCATAAAGTGAGATGGTTAGATGGTTCCACTAGACTTTCATGAAATCAGTGCTCTCTGAGTTCTGAGTGTGAGGATCCAGGAGTGGCCATACTGGGGACTGAAGTTTGGGAGGAAGGGAGACAACAGAACACGCTCAGCTCCTCTCCCCCATCCCGGTCTGAGCTAGAGTAGAGGTTAGGCACCAGAGCTGGGGGGCGGGGCGCAGAGGAGGGAAGCAGAGCCTATCTCTGCTGGAGAAGTTGGGAAGGCTGCCTAGCTTTTGGGTGGTGAGTGTTGAAGTTGGGGTTTTGCAGAATGTATAGGAGTTGCCTTATTTGAGCAGTGTACTTACATCTCTCTACCTTAAGGTGAACAGAAGAAAGATGGCACAAACTTAAGCCCTTATATGGATCTGAGGAGCCTTAAGCTGTGACCCCTGGCCTTGCTGTGTAGAGCTCTGAATATAAAGGAGAAGGTGGACACCCCCCACCCCCACTACTTTCACATGTGTCCTAAAGTCACTATGCATTCTGGCCAGTCAGGAAACTGGGAGAAAACAAAGATCCATAAAGGGTTTATTCACTCTCCCTGGGTTCCTTCATCTGGAAAGCAAGGTTGGTATAGAATCTTCAAAGAAGTTAAGGTCTAGGGCAGCGCCTGTGGCTCAAAGGAGTAGGGTGCCAGCCCCATATGCTGGAGGTGGCGGGTTCAAGCCCAGACCCAGCCAAAAACTGCAAAAAAAAAAAAAAAAAAAAAGAAGTTAAGGTCTATAAAAGTACTTCAAAATAATTCATAATAAATGTTCAATGGGGGTAGCCACTTGTACCCCCATCAGGTCCTAAATGGCCCCTCTCCCAGCCTGGCCTCACACCCCACATCTATCTGGGCTATACACTCTCCAGTCCTCCCACGTCTTTGATCACCCATTATAATGTGAATCAGGGCCAGGCAGACAATAAACACAGAGGAAAATACACAGTAAGTGTAACGAGAGTCCTCTGAAGGAAATGCAATAAACACAGAGGAACCCCTGAGTGGCTCACACCTGTAATCCCAGCACTTGGGAGATAAGTGGATTGTCTGAGCTCAGGGGTTCAAAACCAGCCTGAGCAAGAGGGAGATCCTGTCTCTTAAAAAATACATGGGCTTTGTCGCAGGTGCTTGTAGTCCCAGCTACTTGGGAGGCTGAGGCTAGAGGATCACTTGAACCCAAGAGTTTGAGGTTGCTGCGAGCTAAGACACCACAGCATTCTACCAAGGATGACCAAGTAAGATTCTACCTCAAAAAAAATAATAAAAAAATTCCAGGGGCAGCGCTTATGGCTCAAAGGAGTAGGGTGCCAGCCCCATATGCCGGAGGTGGTGGGTTCAAACCCAGCCCCAGCCAAAAAAAATCCAAACTGTCTCATCCAACTCTTTCTCAGCTCCAGCCACGCAGCCCCCTCCCCCTCTTTCTCTCTGCTCCAGCCACACAGGCCTCCTCTCTGTTCTTCCAACACACCAGCTGGTGTCTAGCCTCTATATCTTTGTACTTACTGTTTCCTCTGCCTGACTATGGCCACTCCTTTTCTTTCCAGTATGGAATCAAATATTACATCCTTGAGAGGCCTTGCCTGGTCAGCTTTTCTCATTGTATTTCCTTCAGAGGACTCTTTGCTCTCGGAACACTTACTGTGTATTTTCCCCTGTGTTTATTGTCTGCCAATGCCTAACACAGTGCTGGCTACACTATATTTATTGGGAGAATAAATGAATGAGCCCAGAGAGGGACAGAGCCTTGCCAAGGCCACCCAGTGTGTTGGGCAGAGTGCCAGGTCCTCTAATAACCTGTCCAGTGCTAACACACTCTGTACGGCAAAACAGGTCAGTTGAGATCTCACAGGTACCCCTGGAGAGCTAGTGTACCTGGTATATGTACAAGTCTAGGTTCAAACTCAACCTCTGCAGCTGAGTCACTGTCATCATATAAAATGGGAGTAATTATCAAAACTTCTTCATGGAGACATCTCAGTATCAAATAGCTCAGTAGATGAAATGGGCTTAGTGGGGCTGATGCATCAAAGAACCCCAATTTTAATTTCTTTCTTTTTTTTTTTTTTATAGAGACAGAGTCTCACTTTATCGCCCTCGGTAGAGTGCCATGACATCACACAGCTCACAGCAACCTCCAGTTCTTAGGCTTAGGCAATTCTCTTGCCTCAGTCTCTCGAGTAGCTGGGAGTATAGGTGCCTGCCACAACACCCAGCTATTTTTTTGCTGGAGTTTGGCCAGGGCCCGGTTCAAACCCACCACCCTCCATATATGGAGCCATCGCCCTACTCAGTTACAGGTGCCGCCCAGAACCCGCCCTTTTTAAATTTTTTTGTACAGACAGAGTCTCACTTTATCACCATTGGTAGAGTGCCGCCGTGGCGTCACACAGCTCACAACAACCTCCAACTCTTGGGCTTAGGCGATTCTCTTGCCTCGGCCTCCCGAGTAACTGGGACTACAGGCGCCCACCACAACACCCGGCTATTTTTGTTTTTGCAGTTCCTCCGAGGCAGGGTTTGAACCCGCCACCTTCTGTATATGGGGCCGGCACCATACTCGATGAGCCACAGGCGCCGCCCCCAGAACCCCTATTTTAAACACCTGGGGTCTTCTGGTCATTGTACCAGCCTCAGACACCCACACCATCCATTCCTCCTCTGTGGCCAAGGGCGGAGCTCAACCGTCTAGTATCTTACAGACCCTGTCTACATTTCTGCCTTCTCTCCTAGCCCCAGGGAGGCAGCACAGATGGGGCCTAATCTAAATTTTGTTTCAGTTTCTGGTTTACATCCCTAGATAATGCAACCTGTTGCAGCTTTTGTTAGCACTGGCCTGGCTGATGGCTTCACTTTACCTTGGGTCTCACACAGTAGCCCTCTTAGCAATGAGCTGAGAACCTGCAACAGAATGGGCACCTTCCCCCATGGGGCGGGCCGAGGGTGGGGGGGGACTTTTGCCATCACAGTTCCTTCTGCCAGGAGCACCCTCCCCTCTCTAACAGCCATCGCCCCACAGTAGGGTCCTACTGTCATCCAGTTGTCAGCTCAAATGTCACTTTCAAAGAGGCCCAAGCAGCCTTATCACTATCTCTTGCCTCTGCTGGAATTTTCTTCCTAGCACTTGATGTTCTCTGAAATTATCTTTTTTTATTTTTCGAGACAGAGTCTCACTATGTTGCCCTCGATAGAGTGCAGTAACATCACAGCTCACAGGAACCTCAAATTCTTGGGCTGAAGTGATTCTCTGGCCTCAGCCTCCCAACTAGCTTTTTTTTGGTTTTTGATGCAGTCTCAGAGTCTCTCAGTTGTCCTGGGCTAGAGTGCAGTAGTATTAGCCTAATTCACAGCAACCTCAAAGTCCTGGGCTCTAGCAAATTTCCTGCCCCAGCCTCCCAAATAGCTGGGACCACAGGTGCTCTCCACTTCTCCCAGATAACTTTTTTCTTTTTAGTAGGGGAGTCTTGCTCTTGCTCAGGCTGGTCTCCTGAGTTCAAGGATTGCAGGCCACCGTACCGGCCACTATCTTGGCCTATTTTTGGCCATTTTCCTTGTGACTCTGTAGGCTCCACAAGGGGTGAGAGGGAGAGGAACCTCTGCCTGGGTCCCTGGCGCACAACAGGTGCCCAATAAATACAGGACCTAGAAAAAGGCCCGCTAATGCTCCTTAAGTTTTTCTCCATCTCCCTAGTAGTTGCTGGGTTTGGGGGAGGGCAGGCCCAAGACGCCTAGAGAGCTGCCCAGGGTCACACAGTCCCGTGCTGTGGGCGCTCTGAGCAGCTGCCAGTCCATAGTTCTGGGCCACGCCCCTTCCAGTGTCCCAGGCCTACTAGAGGGGGCCTAACACCGGGTCGCCCGCCCTCTACGTCCTCGCCGCCCCCCGCTGCTGCCACGTGGAACCAGAGCAGGCGGGTGCGGTGGGGGAGGGGTAGAAGCACCCGGGCAGCCTCTTCCCTAGCGATGATTCCAGAGAGGAGTGGGGGAGGGGAGGAGGAGAGAATGGAGGAGAAGGAGGGGCAAAAAGGGAGGGCGCCGGAGCGGGAGAGGGACCGACTTCCAGATCTGGTAGACACCCAGAGACCGTCCCGGGTGGGTGGGAGAGGGTTTCCGGGGGAGGTCGGCTGAGAGGCGGGGTGGGGAGGAAGGGGCCGCAGAGCCGGGACCAACAGAGAGCCAGGAGGCAGATAAACTGGGAAGAGAAAAGAGCAGAGAGGGGAAGCTGCCAGAGAGACACAAACCCAAAGAGTCAGGGACTTCTAGACACCCAGAGGCAGAGGAAAATTTCCTGTCATCTGTTTGAAACATGCGTTTTATTTAATATTAGGGTTTTGCCCCTTTTCTGTTACACCTCCTAGGAGCCTGTGTGTTACAGATGTTCTCTCTAAATACCAAGTCCATTCTCTCTCTCCTTTTTTTTTTTTTTTTTTTTGCAGTTTTGGGCAGGGGCCGGCGCCCTACTCCTTTGAGCCACAGGCACCGCCCACCAAGTCCATTCTCTGATACTAGCTATCAAGGGGGTTTCATATTCTACTTAATTTAAATAAACTAAAAAAGGGGGGGAAAGTGGGACTTGGAGTGATAGAGAAGGGCAGAGACAGAGGCCCCAGGGAGCAGGTGGGTCACAGGGGAACCCTTGGGGCTGGTGTGAGCTCCCTACTGCCCCTCTTTTTTTTTTTTTTGTAGATTCAGAGTCTCACTTTATCGCCCTCAGTAGAGTGCCCTGGCTTCACACAGCTCACAGCAACCTCCAACTCCTGGGCTTAGGCGATTCTTTGGCCTCAGCCTCCGGAGTAGCTGGGACTACAGGTGCCTGCCACAACGCCTGGCTATTTTTCTGTTTCACAGTTCTGCCGAGGCCGGGTTTGAACCCGCCACCTTTGGTATATGGGGCCAGAGCCCTACTCCATGAGCCACAGGCACCGCCCCTTTTTTTTGAGACAGAGCCTCAAGCTGTCACCCTGGATAGAGTGTGTGGCATCACAGCTCACAGCAACCTCCAATTCCTGGGCTCAAGGGAGTCTCCTGCCTCTGCCTCCCAAGTAGCTGGGACTACAGGTGCCCACCACAAGACCCGGCTATTTTTTGGTTGCAGCCACCATTGTTGTTTGGTGGGCCTGGGCTGTGTTTGAACCCACCAGCTCAGGTGTATGTGGCTGGAGCCTTAGCCCGTTGAGCCACAGGCACTGAGCCCCCCTTTTTTTTTTTTTTTTTTTGAGACAGAGCCTCAAGCTATCACCCTGGATAGAGTGCTGTGACATCACAGCTCACAGCAACCTCCAATCCTGGGCTCAAGCCAGTCTCCTGCCTCCGCCTCCCAAGTAGCTGGGACTACAGGTGCCCGCCACAATGCCTGGCTATTTTTTTTTTTTTTTTTGGTTGCAGCCATCATTTTTTGGCAGGCCCCAGGCTGCCAGCTCAGGTGTATATGGCTGGCACTTTAGCCATTTGAGCCACAGGTGCTGAGCCTAGGAACTTCTTTCTCTTAAGCCAAATGGTTCTGGTCCAGTTCCTGAACCTTCCTTTATTTGAAAAATCCAGATTCTCTGGCTGTGTGACCACTTACAATCTATAATCCTCAGTTGCCTTGTCTATAAAATAGCCCTTCTTTTACAGGCATTTTCAGATACAGTGAAAGCACTTAGCCAAAGCTGGAGGCATGATAGATGTGCAGCTGGTCACAGCTGCTTATTATTATTATCTTTTTTTTTTTTTGAGACAGAGCCTCAAGCTGTCACCCTGGACAGAGTGCAGTGGCATCACAGCTCACAGCAACCTCCAACTCCTGGGCTCAAGCGAGTCTCCTGCCTCCGCCTCCCAAGTAGCTGAGACTACAGGCCACCACAACGCCAGCCATTTTTTGGTTGCAGCCGTCATTGTTGTTTGGCAGGCCCGGGCTGGATTCGAACCCGCCAGCTCAGGTGTACGTGGCTGGCGCCTTAGCCCATTGAGCCACAGGCACCGAGCCTATTATTATTATCTTTATGATTCACTTTACCTTCCTCATTAGTCTGGTTGCACCAGTGACCCAGCTGTAGTAGCCCTGCCTTGTTTTGTGTCCTGGGGCAATTTTATGCCTCTCCTGGGGCCTCAGTTTTCCCATCTGCACAATGGGGAGACAGATCATTTCTGGATGCCCAATTCCACCAGCATTGCAGGGCAGCTTTTATTTTCTCCTCCAAGACTACCTTCCCAAGGGCACAAACAGGAAAGAAGGAAGGCATTTCAAGCAGCAGATGTACCTGGCTGGCCTCGCTTGTGAGTATTTACTATACCACATCCTAACTGTTTTGTTTTGTTTTTGAGAGTCTCACTTTGTCACCCCGGGTAGAGTGTCCTGGTGAGTCACAGCAACCTCAAACTCTTAGGTTCAAGTCATCCTCTTGCCTCAGCCTCCCAAGTAGCTGGGACTACAGGTGCCCACCTCAACACACAGCTAGTTTTTAGAGACAGGGTCTCGCTCTTGTTCAAGCTGGTCTTGAATCCCTGAGCTCAAACACTCCACCTGCCTGCGCCTCACAGAGTGCTAGGATTACAAGTGTGAGCTGCTGTGTTGTGTGTGTCCAACACACATATTCTAGTTTTTGTTTTTTTTTTTGAGACAGAGCCTCAAGCTGTCACCCTGGATAGAGTGCAGTGGCATCACATCTTACAGCAACCTCCAATTCCTGGGCTCAAGCAAAGCTCCTGCCTCCGCCTCCCAAGTAGCTGGGACTACAGGCACCTGCTACAACACCCGGCAATTTTTTGGTTGCAGCCGTTATTGTTGTTTGGTGGGCCCAGGCTGGATTCGAACCCGCCAGCTCAGGTGTACGTGGCTGGCACCCCAGCCGGTTGAACCACAGGAGCCGAGCCACACATATTCTAGTTTTATCTTTGTTTTCCCCCCTGGATGCAGAAAAGGAAAGGGGCTGGGATCCATATGTCCTCCTGACCCCTGCACAGCCCTGGCTGCCAGACCCAAGCCAGCAGGCTAGCCAGGCTCTGGAGGCACTAAGGCATCCCAGACTCAAGAGTCCCCAGGTTGCAGGTGGGTGTGAAGGGACAGAAAGGATGCTGTTAGTCTTTTTCTGGTTCCAGTGGGTCTGGACACGCATAAAGTGAAGAAGAGAGCTCTCCTTGCTTTTCTGGTTCTGCTAAAATATTCCTTCCAGGTTACAGAAGATTTCTAGCAGATTATCCTTAGACCTTTTACCAAGCCTCCAGCAGAAGACCTGTTGATCTTTTGCACCACACCCTGAATCATTCAGCTATGACTGACACACCCGCTCTCTCTTCTGCTACACATGCACCACACTTGGGGATGTCGCCATTTTCCATGGCAGTGCAACTGTTTTGTTTTGTTTTTAAGAGACAGAGTTATCCCCCTCAGTACAGGGTCACAACTCAGAGCAACCTCCAACTCCTGGACTTAGGCGATTCTCTTGCCTCAGCGTCCGGGGTAGCTGGGACTACAGGCGACCGCCAGAAGGCCGGCCGGGTTCTAACCCGCCACCCTCGGTATATGGGGCCGGCGCCCTACCCACTGAGCCACAGGCGCCGCCCTGCAGATGCTCTTCATAAATCTCTGCTATTAATTCTACTTGGCCTGGTTCTTTGCGGCACATTTCCACCTTTTCACATCTACTAGCTGCCCTGGAGTCAGCCACTGGGGACCTGTGGGATTCCCCGACACTGAGAACATCACCTTTGTGTGGATGTGGAAGTTGAGGCACACGCAGGGAAGGCGACCTCCTCACTGCCCCGCTGGCAATTCCCTTAGGAGGGGGAAGGGGAGGTGGCTTTGAGCCGGATGGGGTTGTAGAAGGGGAAGGGCCTTGCAGAAGGGACCTACCCCTCCCCCAAGCAAGGGCAGGGTCTTAGAAGGGGCGGGGTAGTCTGAAAGGTGTGGGTGCCTGGGTCCCCTCAGTGCAGCTCACTTCCTCTCCGTTCCCTCCCTCCACCTCAGGAGCTGGGAGCATCGCTGCCCATCCTCCTCCCCTTCTCCTTCCAGCCGCTCCCAGCACTTCTCCTCACCGCCCCCTTCGCCCTCCTATTCCTTTTCCCTCCCCTCCCTCTATTTTCTCCCCCTCCCTCCTCTTCCCCTACCCGCCTCCGTGTTTCCTCCCGCAACCCTGCTCCTCTGTCCTTCTCTAGTCTTCTGCCTCCCCTCCTCCTAGCTGTGCTCGCCCCGACGCCTCCCCCTTTCCCCTCCTTCCCTTCACCCCTCCTTCCTTTCCTCCGCCTCATTAAGCCCGGCCGCTGCGCTGGGCCCATTAGCGGATCAATTAGCCGAGGTCGCCCGCGGCGCAGTCGTTAAGTAGGGGAGGGGCCGCCCCCCAGTCACCCGCCTCCGCAGCGGCCCAACCCTCCCTCACCCCTGCGAGACCCCAAGGCTACAGGTCGCTCTGTGGCTGAGCAGGCCAGAACCCACTTTCTTCGAAGACCCCTGGTGAGGATGGGGGTGAGGGTGGGGTTGTGACCCCCCAGGACGCCCTTTCATCTACCAGCAATGTCAGTTATAATAACAATATTATTATCATTTGACAGCCCGTGAGCCCGGGTAAGATTTCTAATTCTCAGAACAATTTCCCAGAAACTGAGGTTAGAAGAGTGACTTCACTTACCCCAAAATCACTCCTAAGGGTCAGAGATGGGTATAAATCCAGGCCTGCCCTCAATAAATGTGCTAACATTTATGGGGTTCTATGTGCAAATTTCCAGAAAGAAAAATGCAACCCACAATTCGTGTTACTGCTTCTCTCTCTTGTTCTATTAAACTGTATTAACACACCTGCTGACAGTTGTGTATTTTACTTATCTGTCTCCCCCACCCAAGAGGGCAGCGATTTTTGTTCTGTGTGTCCCTGGGGCCTCAAGATAGAGTCCCAATAAATGAATGAGTAAATGTGCTATCCTCTGCTACAAGGGCTTTCCACTGGTTAAATGGGGTCTTCCTAACAAGGTTTGGCACAGTGATTATAACTACTTTACAGATAAGGAAACCAAGACATAGAGGGGTGAAGCCACTCCCCAGATCATTCAGCTGTGAGAGGAGAGAAAGAGCCAGGGTTTAAACACATGCTAGAGGCCAGAGACAAGGTAGTTCACATCTATAATCTCAGCACTTTGGGAGGTCCTGGTGAGAGGATCACTTGTGGGCCCAAGTTTGAGACAAGCCTGGCAGACCCAGTTTCTACATAATTTTTTTTTTTTTTTTTTTTTTGGAGAGACAGTCTCACTTTACCTGGGTAGAGTGCCATGGCCTCACACTGCTCACAGCAACCTCCAGCTCTTGGGCTTAAGCGATTCTCTTGCCTCAGCCTCCCTAGTAGCTGGGACTACAGGCGCCCGCCACAGCACCCGGCTATTTTTTTGTTTTGCAGTTCGGCCGAGGCCGGGCTTGAAACCGCCACCTTCGGTATATGGGGCCGGCGCCCTACTCGCTGAGCCACAGGAGCCGCTCTATTTTTATTTTTTTTTGAGAAAGAGCCTCAAGCTGTCACCCTGGATAGAGAGCTGCGGCATCACAGCTCACAGCAACCTCCAATTCCTGGGCTCAAGTGAGTCTCCTGCCTCTGCCTCCCAAGTAGCTGGGACTTTGGGACCACAGGCGCCCGCCACAACGCCAGGCCATTTTTTGGTTGCAGCCGTCATTGTTGTTTGGCGGGCCGGGGCTGGATTTGAACCCGACAGCTCAGGCGTACGTGGCTGGCACCTTAGCCTGTTGAGCCACAGGCACCGAGCCTATTTTTTTAGTTATTTTATTTATTTTTTTCTTTTTGAGACAGAGTCTCACTATGTCACACTTGATAGAATGCTGTGGCGTCACAGCTCAATGCCCAGCTATTTTTTTGTTGCAGTTAGGCCGGGGCTGGGTTTGAACCTGCCACCCTTGGTATATGGGGCCGGCGCCCTACTGATTGAGCCACAGGCGCTGCCCCATCATTGTTTATTTTTTTGTTGCAGTTGTCATTGTTGTTTAGCTGGCCTGGGTTGGGTTTGAACCCACTAGCTGGGTGTATGTAGCCAGTGCCCTACCCACTGAACTATAGGCATTGCCGATATTTGCATTTTTAAGGAGTCACAGAGTAACTTTGGGCTGGGGCATACACTTGTAATCCTAGCTACTTGGGAGGCTAAGGCAAGAGGATCCCTTAAGCATAGGAGTTTGAGGCTGCAGTGAGCTATAATGATGCCAGTGCACTTCAGCTTGGATTATAGAGTGAGACCCTTTCTCAAAAAAAAGAAAAGAAAGTCAGTTTGGCTACTGAGGAGAGAGTGACCTACAGAGAAGGCAGCTTGAGATGATGGAAGTGAGAAGGAGGAAGTGGGAAGGAGAGCTGCAGAGAGCTACTGCGGGGGTGGAATGAGCAGGACTTGAGTCAGAGATGATGATTCACCCAGGCTTCTGACTTAAGCAATGTTGGATGTTCGGCCATTCACCACAATAGGGACCCTGGGAGGGGAGCACGTTCTGTAGCAATGATGAGAATTAAGAGGCCTTAAGAAATGTTCAAGTGAACAAAGGTCAAGTAGTCTCCGAGAGAGGGCAATGAAGAAAGCTCCAAGGACTAATGACATCTAGATGGTAATTGAAACCACAGGGAAGAGTGAGATCACCCAGGGAGAGAAACTAGAGTAAGAGGAGGCCAGGGCCTAGAACTCAACCTTTAATGGATACAGAGCAGAGGAAAAGGAGCTGGCAAATGAAACCAAGGAGAGGAGAGAGACAGGTCGCAAACAGGAGAGTACAAGCTTGCACAAGTAGGAAACAGAATGTTTCAAGAAAGCAGCAGCCCTCTGAATTAAATAAAAATGAGGTTTGAAATGTTTCCAAGGACTTATCAACATGTAAGTAATGGATGACATAAATTGCTATAAAAATATAAGCAATGATTCTTACTGCCTCAGCCCTAGGGAAGGAGACTATATTCTAGGGACAGGACTTGGGAATCCTCTAATAAGGCTCTGGATGCCAGGGACCTTACAGGTTACTGCAATCCTTTCCTTCTAAGAGGTGGAGATTTCTTGTCTTTGGAGCAAAGAAAAGCTTTCAGTGAAGAGCTTCTCACATAGGGGGATAGAATCTGGAAAATACATACCTTTTTTTTTCTTTTTTTTTTTTGAGACAGAGTCTTGCTTTGTCCCCTGGGCTACCATCCCGTGGCATAACCTAGCTCACAGCAATCTCTAACTCCTGGCTTCAAGTAATTCTCTTGCTTCAGCCTCTTGAATAGGTGGCACTACAGGCACCTATCACCACACTTGGCTAATTTTTTCTATTTTTTTTTTAGAGGCAGAGTCTCATTTTGTCACCCTCAGTAGAGTGTCATGTCACAGCTCACAGCAACCTCCAGCTCTTGGGCTTGGGTGATTCTCTTGCCTCAGCCTCCCAAGCAGCTGGGACTACAGGCACCCACCACAACGCCTGGCTATTTTTTGGTTGCAGTTTGACCAGGGCCAGGTTTGAACCCACCATCCTCGGTATATGGGGCTGGTGCCCTACTCACTGAGCCACAGACACTGCCCAAATTTTTCTATTTTTAGTAGAGTTGGGGGTCTCACTTTTGCTTAGGCTGCTCTTGAACCCATGGCTTCGAGTGGTCCTGCCTTGGCATTCCAGAGTGCTAGGATTACAAATGTGAGTCACTGTGCCCAGCCTAAAACATACTTTTTTTTTGAAACAGAGACTCACTTTGTCACCAAGCCACACACACCCCCTCCCCCATATAGTGTTCTAGTGTCATAGCTCACAGCAACCTCTAACTCTTGGGCTCAAGCGATTCTCTTGCCTCACCCTCCCAAGTAGCTGGGACTACAGGTGCCTGCCACAATACCCAGCTATTTTTAGAGACTAGGTCTTGCTCTCACTTAGGCTAGACTCCCACTCGTGAGTTCAGGCCACCTAGGCCTCCCAAAGTGCTGGGATTATAGGCATAAGCCACCACGCCCCACCTCCAAAACATACTCTCAAAGTGTCAGCAAGGACCAATGATTTAGCAAAGAAACCACCTAGAGTTTCATGATTCTTTGATTCAACAAGTTTGAGCCTCTGCTATCTGCCTGACATCTAAATCTCAATCCACTATTTCTTGAGGGTCTTTTCAAGAAAGCATCTGGGCAGGGAAAACACTGTTTTGATGTACAAGCTTTTAGTTTCACAAGAATTTTGTCCTTTTATCAAAAATGGGTGCTCAGAGAGCAGAACTTTTTCTTTATCCTTATATCTTCTGCCACCAAACTCAGGATAACCCAGCCATCCTTGGAATTCACCATTCTCCTGACTTTCTGTCTGTTCCCTTTATCTAGAATGTTCTCCAGCAGGATAAATCCTCATTTTTAGGCCCAGTTCAAATATCCTGTCCTCTGTGAATTTTCCCCAAATGCCTCAAACTTTATCCTCCTTTCTCAGGGTTCCTAATGGCCAAAGTAACACTTGTCTTTCTATAGTGTTGATATCTATGAGGAACTGCAGTCTGCCTGGCCCAGCTGTGCCTCTCCTTGCAATTCTACAACAAATTTATCACAAATCACCTAAACTCTGCTCCTTCCCCTGGTCAAAATAGGGCTCTGCACCCCAGAATGCGAGGACCCAGCAATCTCAGGAATGTTCCTCTGGTGCCACCTCTTGGCTAGATAGGCTATGACAGCTCCTGCTTCTGGCTTTTTTCTTTTTATTCTGGAGGTCCACCCCTCACAGTCCTTGTATTCTTTCTTTCTTCCTCCTTTCCTCCCCTTCTTCCTTTCTTTTTTTTTTTTTTTTATAGAGACAGAGTCTCACTTTATCGCCCTGGGTAGAGTGCCGTGGCGTCACCCTGCTCACAGCAACCTCCAGCTCTTGGGCTTAAGCAATTCTCTTGCCTCAGCCTCCCGAGTAGCTGGGACTACAGGTGCCCGCCACAGTGCCCGGCTATTTTTTTGTTTGTTTGTTTGTTTGTTTTTTTGCAGTTCGGCCTAGGCCGGGCTTGAACCCGCCACCTTCGGTATATGGGGCCGGCGCCCTACTCGCTGAGCCACAGGAGCCGCCCGCTTCTTCCTTTCTTTCTTTCATTTTATGCCAGGCCCTGAGCACACTGTTATTCCAGATAGACCAGGTTCCTTACCTAATGGAGTTAGAATCTAGTGCAGAAGACAATCTCGGAAGTGGATCGTTATAGGAGCCATGATCTTCAAAGCTTTGAGGGGTCAGGGAAAGAAGCTGCTTTACCTGTATCTGAAACTGCCATCCCCAGAGGCCAAGACTGGGTCATGGTCTGACATTGCTCTCTTTTGACTACCTTGGTTCTCATTGGAAAGTACATTTGAGGTCACACCTATCCTATATGCCCTACACACTCCCCTGTTACTTTTTTTTTTGTTTTGAAAGCACAATGATGGCTTGGCGCCTGTGGCTCAAGTGGTTAAGGCGCCAGCTATGTACACCTGAGCTGGCAGGTTTGGATCTAGCCCGGGCCTGCCAAACAAATAATGATGGCTGCAACCAAAATATAGCCGGGCATTGTGGCAGGAGCCTGTAGTCCCAGCTACTTGGGAGGCGGAAGCAGGAGAATCGCTTGAGCCCAGGAACTGGAGGTTGCTGTGATGCCACGGCACTCTATCCAGGGTGACAGCTTGAGGCTCTGTCTCAGAAAAAAAAAATAAAAATAAAAGCACAATTAAAACAAAGAAAAACTGTATACCATACTATAAAACAACTGTGTTTCAGTTCCTCTGAATGGCTGGGTCCTGGAATACATTTCTTTTCTTTTCTTTTTCTTTCTTTTTTTTTTTTTTTTGGTAGAGACAGTCTCACTTTATCATCCTGGGTAGAGTGCCATAGCATCACATAGCTCACAGCAACCTCCAACTCCTAGGCTTAGGAGATTCTCTTGCCTCAGCCTCCTGAGTAGCTGGGACTACAGGTGCCCATCACAACACCTGGCTATTTTTTTGTTGCAGTTTGGCCAGGGACAGGTTTGAACCCACCACCCTTGGTATATGGGGCTGGTACCCTACTCACTGAGTCACAGGTGCCACCCAGAATAGAAACTATTTTTAAATATAGAGTCTCACTTTGTCGCCCCTTTGGCAAATGCTGATATGCAACAATTACTGATATGTTCCATTTTTTAAGTTGTCAAACAGCTCTTTTTTAGCTTTCTTGACTCCCTCCACCCCTCAGCGTAGAGACCTATCTGGGGTGGGTGGAATCTCAGGTCCACCACTAGCTACTCTCAGCCCAGAGCATAAGGGGACAGGTAGCATGAGAGACAGGAATAGGGAATATAAGTAGGGTAGCTAGGGGAGGCCTCACTGAGGAGGTAATCTCTGCTGAAAAACCTGAAGGGGGTGAAGGAGTGAGTGGGCCTTCCAGATATACAAGGAAAGAGGATTCTGGGGGAAAGATGCCACTGGGAGAAGATCCTGTGGCAGAACAGTGGGGGATGAGATGACAATAGGGAGTTAGACGGCTTAAGGCTTTGTCGGGTGTTGAAGGTTTTGGTCTTTACTCTGAAAGGGAACCATAGGAGGGTGTGAACTGATAAGTGATATAATCTGATGTACATTTTCAGAGGAGTCCCCTGCTGCTGTGTGGCGGACAGACTGTAGGAGGCAAAGGTAGAAATACAAACTACCCAAGAGATTACTGCAATCTAGCTCAGCGCCTGTAGCACAGAGGTTACAGCACCAGCCATGTACACCGAGGCTGGTGGGTTCGAACCCAGCCCAGGCCAGCTAAACAACAACCACAACTGCAACAACAACAAAAAAAGCTGGCGGTTGTGGCAGATACCTGTAGTCCCAGCTACTCTGGAGTCTGAGGTAGGAGAATCACTTAAGCCCAAGAGGTGGAGGTTGCTGTGAACTGTGATGTCACAGCACTCTATCAAGGGCAACATAGTGATTCTGTCTCAAAAAAAAAAAAAAAGAGAGAGAGAGAGATTATGCAATCATGTAGGAGAGAGAGGGTGGTGACTTGGACCAGGATGGATATGGCAAGACATAGTCAACCAAAAAGGTATACTGACTATGATATGGAATGTAAGAAAGAGAAGATTCTCCCAGGATTTGGTCTGAGAAACCACAAGGATAAGCTTGCTATTAATCAGATGGAGCAGTTAAGGAAGGAAGGGGTTTGGGTTTGCAAGTGTTGGGTTTGGGATATTACTGAAATCCAGTGGAAAGACGGACCTGGCAGTTGAATATACCAGAGTTTAGGAGACAGTTGTCCATATTTGGGAATTGTTGTCACATGAATGGTATTAATGCCACAGGACTGGACAAAATCTAGTGAGTGTAGACAGAGGATCAAGGACTGAGCCTTGGATCACGCTGACAAAGGGGACAAAGAACAGAGGAACCAGCCAAGGAGAGTAAGTAAAAACCACTGGAATAGAAGGAAAATCAAGAAGTACACAGTTCTAGAATCCAATAGGAGGAAAGAGGCATCAATGATGTCACATGGCACTGATAGGTCAAATAAGATAAGGACTGAGAGTTGGTAACCTGGGATAGTGACCCTGACAAGAGCAGTCCCATTGGAATGAAGAGGATGAAAGCCTGATTGGAGTAGGTAAGATGGAATGGAAGGCAAGAAATGAAGCCAATGAGTAATAATATCCTCTTTGGGGTGTTGCTGCAAACAGGAATAGAGAAATGGGCAGTAACGGGTAAAAGAAAAGGGGGAAACAACAGTATGTGCTGATAATGATCTGATAGAGGTAGAAGTGTAAAGTGGGCAAGAGGGAGATTTGACGGAGCCATCTTCTTGAGTTGCTGAGAGACTGAGATCTGATGCACAAGTGAAGGAATTTTTTCCCAGACAGAAATATGCATAGCCCAAGGTCATTGATTCTCCAACACCAAGGAGAACTTGTTAATGCACAGATTACCAACCCCCCCCCCCCCCGCCCAGAACTTCTGATTCTGTAGGTGTGGGTTGGGACCAAATTACTTGCATTTCTAACAAGTTCTCCAATGGTGCAATGCTGTCAACCAGGTGACCAAGCTTCAAGAGATACTCATCTATTATTATTTTAGAGACATGAGTCTCATTTTGTCACCCTTGGTAGAGTGCTGTGCTGTCATAGCTCACAGCAACCTCTAGCTCTTGGGCTTACATGATTCTCTTGCCTCAGCCTCCCGAGTGGCTGAGACTAGAGGCGCCTGCCACAACACCTGGCTATTTTTCTGTTGCAGTTTGGCCAGGGCAGGGTTTGAACCTGCCACCCTTGGTATATGGGGCCGGTGCCCTACTCACTGAGCCACAGGCGCCACCCTGAGAGACTCATCTTTAATTGGTGGGAAAGTAGCATATGTAAAGGAAACAAATGCAATGAAGGGAGTCTGTGATGTTTTGTTCTGATTGCTTTAAGTTTCCTCAATCTAATCATTAACTGAAAATAGAGATGGGAAAGGAAATGTTGGAGGTTTGAGGAAAGGGAGAAGTTATGAAATGGTTGTCTTGAGAGTAGAATGAATTGGTGGGGGAGACACTGATATTCCTCCTGAGGTTGATGATTATGAATTTGAAATAAGACATTGGTTGAATGATTTTCTCCAGCCACTCTACATTGCAGGTGAGGCAACTGGGGTTGTGGTTTGTCAATTAAATTTGATAAAGGCTAGGCTCAGTGGCTCACACCTGTAATCCTAGCACTTTGGGAGATCAAGGTGAGAGTCACTTAAGGCCAGGAATTTGAGACCAGGCTAGGCAACAGAGCAAGATACCTCCATCCCCATCTCTGCAAAAAAAAAAATTAATTTGATGAATCAAGTAAAGGGGCCAGGGAGTTGATGGTGCATACGAAGAGGGAAGGGAGAACCATGCATGGCATTTAAGCCAGATAAGGATAAAGGATAAAGGAAAATGAAATACTTTTCTCAAAGGTGGGGGCTTTCTTCTCAAAGCCTTATCCAACTTGTTTTCATCTCTCCCTTTTCAGGCTTTTCTAAGCATAGCTCTTTCTTCCAGCTGCATACCCTACCTTATAGTACTTTTCTCTATAGCATTCATCATTATCTGACAAATGTTTCTCTCTCCACCAGAATTAAAGTTCCACTGAGGCAAAGTCTTTTTGTTTTCTGGTATGGCCCTGGTGCCTAGAACTGTGCCTAGCATATAGCAATCCTTCTCTACAGTCTTCTCTATCCTGTCCTGGACAGCTTCCTCATCAACCACACACCCAGGAAATGGTCTGCATCAAAATGCCTTGACCTGGAATGACATTCATCTATAAACTGAATGCCTAACTCTTCAGAGAAGCTTCAAGAAAGCAGAAATTGTAAAGTTTGGGTTCCAGTGCTTAAGAGCAAGATTAGAAGAATGGGCTTCCCAAGTTACTTTTGTTGACTGAGACCCAGGCCCTTAGGGCACTGCTCACCCCAGGATCCCAGAAGACCAGCCATATTAGGTTGTCATGGAAGCGCTGGGTCCTTCTTTAACAGATGGGAAGACTCAGAGAATCATGACTGGGACAGGGAGACATTTTTGTAAAAGAACACTGTATGTTGGCTCAGCATCTGTAACGCAGTGGTTAGGGCGCCAGCCACACACACAGGGGCTGGTGGGTTCGAACTTGGCCCAGGCCTGTTAAACAATTACTGCTGCAAAAAAAAACCAGCTGGGCGTTGTGGAGGGCACAAGTAGTCCCAGCTACTTGGGAGACTGAGACAAGAGAATCACGTAAGCCCAAGAGTTTAAGGTTGCTGTAAGCTATGATGCCACAGCATGCTGTGGAGGGTGACATAGTGAAACTCTGTCTCAAAACAAAAAAAAAAAGGATATTGGGTGGCACCTGTGGCTCAGTGGGTGGGGCACCGGCCCCATGTACTGAGGGTGGTGGGTTCAAACCCAGCCCCAGCCAAGCTGCAACAAAAAAATGGCCAGGTGTTGTGGCAGGTACCTGTAGTTCCAACTACTCCGGAGGCTGGGGCCAAAGAATCGCCTAAGCCCAAGGAGTTGGAGGTTGCTGTGAGCTGTGTGATGCCACAGCACTCTACCGAAGGTTAATAAGTGATAAACTGTCTCAAAAAACAAAATCTTAAAAAAAAAAAAGAATATTGTGTGTATATGCATGTATTTAGGAAATTACAGGTTATATATACTGATTTTATGTCATAAAGTAAAAAAAAAATTTAAGGTTTGGTTTAAGATAGCAGTCCGTGTATAACGAGGTGTACATAAAAACTTGTATATGTAATTGAACTACTTTTTTTTTTTGAGACAGTCTCACTTTGTCACCCTCAGTAGAGTGCAGTGACATCACAGCTCACAGCAACCTCTAATTCCTGAGCTTAGATGATTCTCTTGCCTCAGCCTCACAAGCAGTTGGGACTACAGGCGCCCGCCACTATGCCCAGCTATTTTTTTGTTGCAGTTTGGTGGGGGCCAGGTTTGAACCCACCACCCTCGGTATATGGTACAGGCGCCCCACTCAACTGAGTCAGAGGCGCCACCCTGAGCCACTTTTTTAATTATAAGAGTGTTATTAGTTAAAATCTATTTAAATCTCTGTAAAAAAAAAAAGTCATAAAACCAAGTGGTCTCAGTGGTCATTTGCTTTGTCCAATAAGGAAATGTATGCACAAGCAATGCCCTGACAGCTTAGTCCCACACGGCTCCCTAAGGACGGAGCAGAGTGCCTGTGATGGCCTAAGTTGTCGGGGAGAGTGAAGCAGACAGGGACATGTGTGGTTTCCCCCAAGAGGAAAGCTAAAGAGAAAACGCCAATTTAGAAAGGGTAGATGCCCCTCCTCTGCTCTTAAAGCGCTGCTCTGGGCATATCTCCTACAATGCCCAACTATACAGAGTATTCCTTAAACTAAATTCCGAGAATACAAGAATCTTCATGTATTTCTTTATCCCACTGCCCAAAAATCGTAATGACAGAAGTTCACAAAATACAGGCTGAATGACTAAACAGATGGAAAAGCTAGAAAGGCACACTCTCGTGCAAACTGCTTTTTAAAGAGCAACTCAACTGTTTTTGAGTACACAGCCACTATGGCCACCAGGTGGGGCTAATAGCGTCCCAAGTGTTAGCCAGTCTCATTTTTGTCCTTTATTGAGAAAAGCAGCAAGCCATGCAAGACAGGAATGTTAACTTTGCCTTGCTAGCAGCGTGGCATGCAACCCCCACGTCTTGGTCCCTTAATGCGACCCGCTCACCTGGGAAGGTGAGGGGTTTGGCACGGGACAGCCTTTTGCGCAGGCACAGAAGCTACGGGGCGCAGCATCTTGAGCATGAGGCTCCTCGCAGAGAGGTTTAGTTGGTAGGAAAGTGTACAAAACCTAGAGGCTGTGGTGGAGTCGGGGGAGCCTGGAAAGAACGAGAGAATGTCCCCTGCAGGGACATAAACCAGCCCTCTTCCGTCCGCAGGCACCACGCACTCACCCTGCGGCCACCAAAGCCCTGGCCCCTGACCGGGCTGACCAAGATGGGAACCCCGAGTACCAGGCCACAGGACGCCCCTGCAGGCGGAACTGTAACGCAGGTCCCAGAGACCTAGAACCAAGGTCCCAGAAAAGCCTAGGACCTTCTCCAATTCACTTAACCTCGCTGAAAATGGTTTATACTACAGCACTGCCAGTTTTCAACATGCAAACCCAACAGCTGTATTAAACACCTCAGTTCTAAAGAAAAGCTTCTCAGGGTAAGGAGCTTCACCAGCTACCCAGAAACCACTTACCAGTGATACAGTAAGAAATCAACATTGCATTCCAATGCAGAAAACATTGTAAACGTACTTAACAGACCTGAATCCTAGGGACACTTTGACTTCTCTCAGAATGTTCTTTCAGAACATTCATGATACACACTACAAATGATTTATTTTACGTGGTAATATTCAAGTGCTATATTAGCTCCATAATGAAAAATTTAAAACTTTAGTACAAGATCTCATACGCTTCTCATTTCTACTTAAAAAAAAAAAGAATTGAGCTGGGCACAAAGGCTCCCACCTCCCACTTTAGGAGGCCGAGGTGGGCGGATCGCCTGAGCTCACAAGTTCAAGACCCGTCTGAGGTAGGGTGAGATTCCATCTCTAAAAATAGCTAGGCATTGTGAAGGGTCCCTACAGTCCCAGCTACTTGGAAGGCTGAGGCAAGAGAATCACCTGAGTCCAAGAGCTGGAGGTTGCTGTGAGCTGTAACCCCACAGCACTCTACACAGCGTGACATGAGACTCCGCCTCTAAAAAAAAAAAAAAAGAAAGAAAGAAAAGAAATATCTAGGAATATTGTACTGGGCCTCTAATAGTCAAAGAAAGGTTTTGGATTTGAAGTGTCAACAGTGATGCTAGTTAGAAATCACTATTTTATTGGTATCCTGGACTTTAGTAGCCTGGGCTGTGTAGAACAGAATGAACAAGTCATTTGAGAACAAAACTATCCAACAGTATTAAAACCTGTTCCAGAACCTGTTCTTAGCATAGATATTATCATACATTGAACTAGAATTGGAACTTTTTTTTTTTTTTTTTAAACAGAGCCTCAAGCTGTCACCCTGGATAGAGTGCCGTGGCATCACAGCTCAAAGCAACCTCCAATTCCTGGGCTCAAGTGAGTCTCTTGCCTCTGCCTCCCAAGTAGCAGGGACTACAGGCGCCCACCACAATGCCCAGCCACTTTTTGGTTGCAGCCGTCTTTGTTGTTTGGCGGGCCCAGGCTGGATTCGAACCCGCCAGCTCAGGTGTACGTGGCTGGCACCTTAGCCCATTGAGCCACAGGCGCCAAGCCGAATTGGAACATCTTAAGAGCTAAAAAATCCTTAAGGTAGAGAAGCCCCCAAACTTTTGGGATAAGTATGACTGAATGAAATGCCATTACACTTAATAATGGTTCCCACAGACCCAACCCTACTAAAATTTCTTTTACAGGGACCTGCATCCATGTGGAATACTTTCTATTTTTTTTTTTGAGACAGAGCCTCAAGCTGTCACCCTGGATAGAGTGCCATGGCATAACAGTTCACAAGCAACCTCCAATTCCTGGGCTCAAGCGAGTCTCTTGCCTCTGCCTCCCAAGTAGCTGGGACTACAGGCACCTGCCACAACGCCCAGCCATTTTTTTGGTTGCAGCCATCATTGTTGTTTGGCGGGCCAGGGGCCGGATTCGAACCCGCCAGCCCAGGTGTACGTGGCTGGCGCCTTAACCCGTTGAGCCACAGGTGCCGAGCCATGGAATACTTTCTAAATAAACCATATTTTAAACACTTACATCCTTGATACCGGGCTCTATCTCCTTTGCACATAGCTGGTCAGGGCTTGGCGCCTGTGGCTCAACGGGCTAAGGTGCCAGCCACGTACACCTGAGCTGGCGGGTTCGAATCCAGCTCCGGCCAGCCAAACGACGACGGCTGCAACCAAAAAAAAAATGGCCAGGCGTTGTGGCCAACGCCTGTAGTCCTAGCTACTTGGGAGGCGGAGGCAGGAGACTCGCTTGAGCCCAGGAATTGGAGGTTGCTGTGAGCTGTGATACTACGGCACTCTACCCAGGGTGACAGCTTGAGGCTCTGTCTCAAAAAAAAAAAAAAGGTAGCTGGTCAGATTCTATGCAGTTATATTTAGTATGGTGCCTGGCACCTAATAAACACAAATATTTGTTGAATGAATGCTCTATCAATGACTCTGCTTTCTCTGAAAATTATCCAGAAATAAAGCATTAACATCTACCCATTACATTTTGAAGAGGTCACAGTTATCCAGCGCTGGGTATAAGCAAGCCTGAACTAGTCCCTCTCAGCACAAACTCTCTAAAATTAGTTGCTGTTTCATCTCTCAGTACTCTGTATACTCCAAAGTTTTTCTTAACATACAGCAGACTCAAATAACACTAAATGGTACTAGAAGTGATGCTCAACAGGATCTCACGTTTATTGAGAAGTGATTAATGGTAAAAAGAAAGGCAATGCCCTTTCCTCATTGGCTGAACAAGAAACTGAAGAAACATTCACTACACGTTTTACAATATTGTTCTCTTCCAAAATGCATTTCTGTAAACGAGTTTTTAACCACTGTTCTTAGCTTTGAAATCAAATTAATCCTGACTTAATCAGTATAATGTACAGGAACAGAACATTTCTTAGGACTCTTAGTACTTTGAGTAACAAAGGGTCAGAGAAAATTGAACCACCCTTAAAGACACAACCTTGGGGTAACACTGTTAAATTCTCCAGGACAAAAATTCTTCATAAAAATGTTCTTCCAGTTCAGAAGGGAAAAATCAAATTCCCACTTTCTGGGGTGGATGCCCAAAACCTTTGCAACTCAAGTGTTCTCCAAGTGCAAATGTCAAAATGGGAGGAGGAAAGGGTTTAAAAATTAGAGAAAACTGTATGCACTTACGGACTTAAAAATCCGAAAAACATAGTAAAAAGACAAAAAACAAAGCATTATGCTCTGAAATCACAACCAAAGCCAAAATAAAAGGGACATTTTTCACCTAAACTATCTAGAGGGATTTTTTTAGTTTTTTCTTTTTCTTTTTTTTTTTTTTTATTTTCCAGTTAAGTCCTATGTCTTTTGTGGAATTCCAATACTTAAACTGCAAGTCTGCAATCGTCTCTGAAGTCAATGAAATTAAGAAAAAAGTCCTAATTCTCTTGAAGGTCATTTTTTCCTTTTAGGATATGCAGATGCAACCGTTGCTGCAGTCTGTGCAGAACCACCTTTTATTTTCCACGACCTTGACGTTCCTACAGAGATAAGAAAAAAGGGAAATGGTGAGTTAAAACTTCTTTAAATATGCTTAACAATTAAAACTTTATAAAATAGCTCAAAAGAAATTTTATTATTTATGGTGGGTAGAATATTCCTCACAAATAGAAACTGGCTTCTATGTCTTGTATTTGTGAAACTAAAACACTTAAACACCCCAAAAATGCAAAATTACTTCTGACATTCATTCATTCATTGAGACAGAGTCTCACTCTGCTGCCCTGGCTTGAATGCTGGGGCAGGATTCATATCTCACTGCAGCTTCATATTCCTGGGCTCAAGTGAAGCGATCCTTCCACCTCAGCCTCCACATAGTAGCTGATAAAACAGGTCCATGCCACCACACTTGACTAATTTTTTTAAGGGTTTTTTTGTTTGTTTGTTTATATTTGTTCGTTTTCCTGTGGAGACTAGGTCTCACTATCTTAAAGCTGGTCTCAAACTCCCAGCCTCAAGCGATCCCTCCTTTCCTTGGCTTCCCAAAGTGCTGAGATTAGAGGCATTAGCCAGCATGCCTGGCCTGCACTGTCTCAATTTTTTTTTTTTTTTTTTTGAGACAGTGTCTCACTGTGTCCCCTTGGGTAGAGTGATGTGGTGTCACAGCTCACAGCAATCTCAAACTGTTGGGCGTAAGCAGTTCTCTTGCCTCAGCCTCCTGTAGCTGTGACTACAGGTGCCTGCCACAATGCCCAGCTATTTTTGGTTGTAGTTGTCATTGTTTGGCAGGCCTGAGCTACATGAATACATACATACAGATCAAACCCATAGCTAAGAGGAGTAAGATGCATTTCTGATCTAAAGTAGGCAAATAAGCAAAGAATAGAGAAAAACAGCAGAGAAAGACTTTACTAAGTTCATAACCTATCACAAAATTTCCACTAGGATAGTCATTCCTGATCTTTAAATAAAGATAAATTTAAGCCAGGCAGGGTGGCATTGCACCTGCAGTCCCAGCTACTTGGGAGGTTGAAACAAAAAGATCTAAACTTAAACCCAGAGAGTTTAAAATATTTTTATATCAGTTTTCTAATTTAAAGTAGGGCATTATAATGTTTTATTAAAACTATCTTCTCGGGGCTCGGCGCCTGTGGCTCAATGGGCTAAAGCAACCAGACACGTACACCTGAGCTGGCGGGTTCGAATCCAGCCCGGGCCCTCCAAACAACAATGGTGGCTGCAACCAAAAAAGTGGCCGGGCATTGTGGCGGGCGCCTGTAGTCCCACCTACTTGGGAGGCAGAGGCAGGAGACTCACTTGAGCCCAGGAATTGGAGGTTGCTGTGAGCTGTGATGCCATTGCACTC
>CAUYON010103734.1:0-27425 GCA_963573935.1 Arctocebus calabarensis
TGGTCATACTTTAAAGAACTTGAAAAAATAGTGCTTCATTTTATATGAAATCAGATAAAACCTCAAATATCAAATACATTGCTCAGAAATAAGAACAAATCAGGAGTATCATGTTACCAGACTTCAGGTTATACTATAAATTCATAGTGATCAACACAGCATGGTACTGGCACAAAATCAGAGAGGTAGATGTATGGAACAGAATACAGGACCAAGAGATGAACCCAGCTACTTATTGTCTTTGGATCTTTGAGCTACCAAAAACTTACAGTGGAGGAAAGACTCCCTATTTAATAAATGGCGCTGCATGAACTGGCTGGCAATCTGTAGAAGACTGAAACTAGACCCCCACCTTTCACCCTTAACAAAAATTGATTCTCACTGGATAAAAGATTTAAACTTAATACATGAAACTATAAAAATACTAGAAGAGAGTGCAGGGAAAACACTTGAAGAAATTAGCCTGGGAGAATACTTTATGAGGAGGACCTCCCCCCTCCACAGGCAATTGAAGCAACACCAAAAATCCATTACTGGGATCGGATCAAACTAAAAGCTTTTGCACAGTCAGCAGCATAGTAAGTAAAGCAAACAGACAACCTACAAATTGTGATTCCCAGACCTGTCAGAAAGTGACATTTTTTACTCACCGCAGAAAAGGAAATGTTATTGGTGAGGTATCTGGCCAGTCTTTCCAAGGGACTTTGTTATTGTCCTTATCAAGTCCAACACAGTCTGGATACTTCTGAAAATGCTATTCCAGTCAAAGCCTTGGTAAAATAACCAGTGACTTTCATCATGCCCTATAGAACAAAACAGACTCTTGTTGAACTTATGCAAACAATTGTATTGTCAGAAATTAAGAATACTTACAAATGGTTTTCAAATTCTGGGGAAATCAAGGAGAGAGAAAAAAATAAATGTTTCAAATTCTGCCTTTAAGTACATATATTGCTGAAAGCTACAAATAGCTCAAAACTCAGAAAATGGTTTTCTTGACTTCTAGAAAAAAGAACATAAAAAGAATCAGAAATGTTTCAAACAAAAAACCATAACAAATCAGCTGAGTTCCATGTAACTAATTTCTGTTTTGTTTCAAGTTAGGTTATCAGTACTCAGGGACATGCTAGCTTTCTAATTAAAGTTTTGGAAGTTTTTTTCTAGTCCAAAGGTATTTAGTTATCAAAGTCATAGCCAATTATAAAAACACTTTCTGAGATGAATTAAAATTATTACTGACAACATACATTGAGACAGACCAATATGTTATAACATTAGAACATATATATAAGCATAATCCACAGAAATTAACCACCATTTCCTTTTTGACATTATTTTTATATGTTTTTAAGGTACCAAATACGCCTAATATATCTTTCTCAGACTTTTCAGTGGTCTTAATATTTCAAAAAGACTAAATTTAGAGTTTTGATTTTTGGAAGGTTTGTCAAATATCAAAGGTTTAAAACATTTGTTCAAACAAGAGGACAAGCCAAAAAATTCTAAAAGGAATACATAGATCACCTGCAAATTCCTTCATGTATTTCCTTTTATGAAGCTTATTCAACCTACACAGATAGTTGACACACATTCTAATCCTTGTTTGCCCTGCCTTTCATTTTCTTAAATAACCATTCAGGACAAAATTTACCAAGATTGTTTCTTATACAATGCCATTTTCCTTTCTGTCTAATTTTCTTACTCTCAAAGTAAGGAAAAATAGGATCACAGTTTACTATGAAGTTAATTATTCAGTTGCCTAAATTGATAACTAGAAGGTTTAAAAGGCAAGAATCTTATTCTTTGACAAAGATTTAGTGTCCCAAGTTATTTAACCAACCAAATTATTACATTTTGAAAATGAGAGACATTTTATAGAATATAACATTGACACAGGATTTTTCCACTCAGGGCTGGATATGGACTCCCCATCCTTTTAGGCACAAACAGGTTGCCCTATCCAGGTCACACCATCTGGGCTCTAGCAAGGTCATGAACAAAGCAGCCTGAAACATTTTTGGATAGTTCCACCTTGAGTAGGGAACACACACTGCAATCCCTTCCTTGAGAGCAAGGACCTACTGAAGAAGAAATTCAGTAACAACACGACTTTAAGGTTTTAAGTTACCAAAAACTTTTCTGAAATCACAACATAGGCATCATTTCTGACATCTGTTCATTGTCTGTCTAAGTCTCACATGGCCATGTGGCACCAAAGATGGCCACAAAGGACAGGGCCTATGTCCTTTACCAGGTGCAGAGTTCAAGACAGAAAGCAGGAAACTGGAATATCCAGTTTTTCTCAGAATAGCCAGGGGGCAAACTTGGAGCAGGAAAGGAAGAAGGGGCCATTGGTCTTGAACTGGGTTCTCAGCTTCCTAATGCTGCAGCCTTTTAATACAGTTCCTGGGGGTCACAACCCACAAGTTGAGAACTGCTGGCCTAGACTTTACCCTGTAGCTGCTGGTATAAGTATGGGGAACACTCTCTTACATCTCACCACAGCCACCTCTGTAGACCTCAGAATTCAGAGGCTAAAAATCAAGAACATAAGTTAATAGTCAAATCTAACAAATTTAGAATATTACAGGGATGGCAGTGTTATAATCTTTGAACATTTGAACTTTAATAACAGATTTGAAAGTAATTTTTATCTCAAAGGACACCACAATAGCCTGAACAACAAGGCATTTGAGTTATTCCTGCTCACATAAAGTTTAGAATCTCCCCAGAGACATAGTTACTGCATAGCCTCCTGTAAACCCATTCTTAAAAGGCTTCAGCACAGTCCCCAATGGGATGGACTTCTCCTGTGTGTTTCCGATTTCCTTCCCTAAGACAAACCACAAACAGGTAACAGATGGGGTAAAAATGGAGCTACAAACAGAGCAATCACACAATAGTTTCACCCTGTGAAGGGCGGGGCCTGGATATGTTCTTAAAGGGCACTACATAGAGAGGTTCAAGGTTGATGGAATCAGGTTACTACACAGTCCCAGGAAATAAGAGGCATTATATGGCACAGAATATAGAACTTGACTTTGGCTCTGTAACAGGCCAACTTCTTGTTTATCAGTTTTTATGCAATCAGCCTGTATGTTTCAGGATTGTAAATTAGGCCTGAGTGCCTTCTGTAAATTTTGGAGAGATACAGAGATGAAGTTAGACAACAGGTTATTAGCACAGTTTTTTGATGAAGATGAGGGCAGATAGTTTAAATATCTCCTAAGGACAATTATTGAGGAATTGAGCTTGGATTTTGAGGTTGATTTTGAACTCAGTAATCCGAAAGATCTGGGTGATCAGGAGCAGGTAATTGAAAATAGAGAGAAGTTTAAGTTGGGGAGGAAGGGTTAAGGTGGAGACAGATTTTAACTTCTGTCCTAATTCAGATTTCTACTCTTTAGTTTTTTATTGGGATTTTTTAAAGCTAGCCATAACACTGATGTTTGTTTTTCTTTCAATTTTATCTTTTTATAAATATAAATAAGGCAATTGTTTAGGATGAGAGCTCTCTAAAACGTTCTTTAAATTAAGGAGTTCTTCTAGTTTAAAGGATCCATTTTTTAGCCACTTATAGTTAGAATTTTTTATGGTATATTTATTCCAAAAGCACTTCAATCTAATGCCTTTTTTATAAAGCCCAGGTGATAGAGAGCAAAAAGCTCAATGCCTCTTGAAAGAAAAGGCCATTTCCAAGATTCCTAAAAATTCACTCTCAAAAATAGATTTATGATAGACTAGACAATGACAAAAACTCACTCCTCAGAGCTTGACACATTCGGTACACACAGTATGCTGCTTAGTATCTTGCATATCTGGCATGTCCCACATTCCCAGTCTTAACCTGACATGTTCCCAACAAAGCACATCCTCTGAGTGGTGGAGGCTAAGGAGAGAATTTTCACTCAGTTATAAAGTCAAGCTCAGAGACATGAAACAGAATGATAGGGAAATTTCTTACAGTTTTTGTTTCAGGGACCCACAACAAAGTTTGTCCTAAAAGAAACCAGACTAGCCAGAGCCATGTAACTGGCTAGTAGGGACAGGCTGGTAAGGAGCTGGGCCAGAGTTCCATCCTATGGTAACCATCTTTAGACAAAATGACACAGAAAGACAAGTAACAAAACAAGAACAAGTGATAACAACAATACGAGCTATTTCTGAGAGGAGATGGAATCAAACAATACACTACAAAGTACTTAAAAATATATCAATACCAGAATTGCTTACAAGACTAGTCACCAAAAAAGTTTCTCTCATTAATCTTCAATATGGAAAGCACAAAGATCTTTTACTGTCTGCTCAACCGGAGCCCCTAAAGAGGAAGGTGAGGAGCTCAACTGGTAAGTAAAATATCTCACCACATGCCAGCTGGTGTTGGGGTTACAATCCTCCTGCTGTAGCTTTCAGGAGGGCAGAGTGGCTTTGAAATCCTTCTGACTACTCAAACAGTAGGATCCCGACAAATCCTGCCCTTTTCCCTTTGGTTGGTTCACTGAAAGATCAATTCACAATTATGGTAGATTAGTAAGAGAAAGGTTTATTCTAAATACCATGCACATTGTGGGAACCACAAGCATGATTACAATGATTACCCAAAGTTGCAGTGATGGTCAGAGACTTTTAAAGATGCCTTTTAGAAGGGAGTGGGGAGTGTGGAAAGTACATGTGCAGCAAGTGGTTGCTAGAGGACAATGTGTGTACATGGGTGGAAACAGATTAATTTGTAGATGAACCTGAGAGACAGCTCTCATGCTTCAAATCATCTTAGGGCCAGGGCTATTAGTATTCAAAAAGGAAGTCAACAGCCACTTCTTATTCTAATGAGGTTACTCAGGTTTTAGAGTAAAACCTAGATAGAGCAGAGGCCTCTTCCAGTGTTTCTATAAGGGGCCTTTAATTCAAAATATTCTTTATACCAAGGAATCATATCAGAAATTTCCTTAGCTCTTTCACCACTTGCCCCAAAATAGTAGGACTTTAGAATTCCTTTACTCATTTTATTCTTTCCCAGCTTCAGTTTAGTATTGACATGGATTTTTACACCTCTCAATATATTTTCATTATCATTTTGTACAATGTTAATCTATGTTATCCTTTTCATTTCTTTTTTTGCTGTACTTCTATGGTTCCATTTAAAATCACTTTCTGATTGAAAAACTCCCTTTAATATTTCATTTAGTACAAGTTTGGTGGTGATAAATCTTGTTATGAATTAAATATTTTGGAATGTTTTTGTTTTGACTTCACCTCTGAAACTTATTTTCACTGGTTATAAGAACTGGATTTTTTGTTCTTTACTTTCACCAATTTAAAAAATGTAATTATGTTATCATATAAGGTTTGATGATTAAGGTCATTTAATTGTCCTAAAAAAAGTGCTACATACCTCATTACTAAATATCACTGCAGTCACCTTTGAAGTACTCCTCTTGGGAAGCTAAGCACCAATGCTAGTGCTTAATCCATCCTTCAAAGCAATTCTGTAACTCTTTTTCTGGAATGGCCATCAGCTTTGTTATCATATTACCCTTGATGTCCTGCACATTATCACAATGTCTTCCTTTTAATATTTCATTTATCTTTGGGTAAAGAAAAAAGGGGGCCAGTTCATGGTGAGTAGGGAGAATGTTCCAATATAGTATTTATTTAATTGCTACAAACTCCCTCACATTGCTGTCAGCTGCTACACTGTCATGATGCAAGAGCCATGAGTTGTTGACTAATATTTTCAGTTAAGATTTTCCTATTTCTTTATCAATTTTTACTTGGTCTTCTATGCTTCTCACAGTCAGAACTTTTGTGCTTCTCACAGTCAGCAATTTTGATGTACAACTCAATGAACTTTTGCACTGTTTTCATCAGTTCTTCTTATTACTGGCTGCCCTGACCTCTCTTCCTCAGTGATGCTTTCTCTCCCCTCAGAAAAACATTTAATCCATTTGTACACTGCCATTTTCTTCATGGCATTATCCCCATAAATTTAAACTGCTATGTCTCTGATTTTTATCTCCAATCTTGCTGAGTTTAACAAGAAATTTACTAATGTCTGTTCATTGCTCCAATTCAAGCTCCCACATTCTTGCAAGGGGACACAAAAGAAAACACAACAACAATATACACCACTCACCAAGTCACCATCACACATCAACATGAACATAACTGTGAGACACTGATTGACCAAAGTTATGAAACTTTACTGACCTGTTTATACAGTGCTGCCAATGAAGCAAGTTCTTGATTAATTGTCAGACCTGGTATGACTTTCATTGCTTCCATTAGAAAAGTTACTGGTTATTTTTATTAGACCTTTCCTGAAGAGGATAAATCTTTTTCATTTTGTTATATTTTTTGGTTTTGTCTATTTTAACTTTGCAGTAGTCTTACAATGACTTTATTAGATGAGATTTTAAAAATATTGATTAAAGGTCTCCCAGACTGCCAGGCCTAGAGGATCTAAAAATGCTCCCCTGGCCAGAACACAGGGTCCCGTGGTCTGTGGCCTCACCCTTCTCGTTTTCTCGAATCTTCCACAAGCTGAGGCACACGGCTGGATGGGAGGGGAAAAGAGAAGAAGGAGAGGGGGAAGGGAGCAGTGGCACTGGGGGGCCACCGCTTGTCCCACTGCCCAGCCTGCAAGGGCACCCAGTCCCGGCCCCACCATCAGCGCCCTGGTGCCGCCCCTCTTTCGCTGTTGGCCTGATTACCTCACCTGAGTGGCCTTCCTCCCACTGACTCTAAGGTAAAGAGGAATGTGCTCTCCTCAATGAACACCTCGTGGCAGCCATTTAGCTGCCTGTTCATGTTGGTGTCGGTGAGTTAATGTGGCCTTGAGGAGAAAGAGCAGTAGCAAAGTGGACTGCGAAATGGGCATTGGGGAGCGGGGTCGGCAAGAAAGGGCAGTGCGCCCAGCAGAGTCCAGCCGCACCTCTCTGGGAGGTGAGGGAGGCAGCGTAGGTAACGTGGTTCTGTAGAGACCATTTGGCTATCTCAAGCAGTTTTAACAAGGGATAAGTGGAAACGTGAGTGGAGTGGGTTATTGTACTTTCCCTGTTCTATGTGGGAGGAAAAGCGCTAGGACTTTATGGATAGGACCCCCTGTCCGGTGACACGGCACCTCCCTTCCCACAGTTGGCCAGAAGATCAGTCCCCGGGCCACGTCCCCCAGCGGTAGTGGCTGGAATCCTGGAGATTTTATGTTCTGGCCCTTGCTAGGGGTCTTCCTGGCTGACCTGCCTTTAGATGCCTGGTGAAAGGGACACAGTGCTCTCAGCCATGAAAGTGGCCATCGTGGCTGGTCAGCGTACGACTGTTCACCCATCCTTATTCATCCCTACTCTATTAGCTGCTGGCAATTAGAATTTACGGTGGGCTATGGCCTAGTTGCCAATAAATTTCTTGGTTAATGTCTTTGGAGAAAATGGCCAGAAAGATTAATGAGAGTGCTGTCATAGATTTAAACAGTTGCAATCCTCCACCCATCTCTAGCGCTGAGCGACAGAGACCCTTGCCTTTTGTTGGCCCTGCTCTGAAGGCCGAGGTCCAGCCTTTTTTCTGTCAAAGAGACGAGGCCACTCCGAAGGCTGTCCTTTCACTGGCCTTCCAGTGTTTGGGAGAAGGGGGAATGATATCATGAGTGTCATTTCAATGTTCTCATCAAGAGAATATTAAACAAATATTTCTTTTTCAATTTATTTAAATTTCTTTTTAAAGCCCCATTTAAGCCTTAGACATGCTTAAGCAGATCTCTTGACTAGGTGAAAAGGTCTGTTTGATGAAGTTTTCACTTTACAAAGTCCACCTGCGTTTGCCTCACTTTTGCCTAATAATGGAATTATAGAGAAGGAAAAAAAGAGCAAAATAAAACCAGAGCTAAAAAGGAACAGAAAATCAGGAACCGATTTCATGGAGGCCCATTTGGAGCCCATGGAGAGGGCGGACTTCACTTCAGGTCACGCAGGGACTGCTGTTGTGGTGGTCGGAGCAGAGCTTGACAAGAACTCAGGGCTTAATGACGTTGGTAGGGGATGGCCTGTTGCTAGCCTGGGATGCACTTTATGCTAGAGAGATGAACAAGACCCTTGCGACAGCCTCCAGCTGCCTTTTGCCCAGAAAACTAGGTAAATTGCAAAGAACGAGCCTCTCTCTGCTGTGGGAGGGAAGGTGCCAAAGGCTCACTAGAAAACAAAGGAAGCCCTGGGCTGCGCTGTACAAGGGGCTTCCACAAAGACCTAAAGAAAGGGCTCATCTCCAGAGCTTGTGACCATATCTGTGGTCACTCAAAGCAGACAGCAAGAAGTGGTTAAATCACAAAAGAGATAAGTTATTTTCTACTTTTTTGGATTTTGTTTTTCAAAGTAACCTTTCATGGAAACGTAACTGTATGAGACTATTTCATCCTTTTGTTGTACTGTTATTTTATTTTTTTTTTTTAGAAATAGCAGAATGCCAATTTATTAACTCACCATGATTAATAAAATTGTCAACTGTAAAAAAACAAATTAAAATTTGCTAAACTTCTTAAAATGGAGATTTGGTTTCTTTCTTCTGAGAAATTCTTGGCCATTATCTCTGTGAGTACAGCTTTCTTCTTGTCCTCCAACTATTCAACTTCTGAGACTCTAATTCCACTTACATTAGATCTTTCACTGTTGTCCTTATTGCTTATCTGCTGTTTTCAGTATTCACTTTCTGTGATTTAGCCTGGGCTTTTGACTGACCTATATTCTATTTCAATAATCCTCTCTTCAGTTGAGTTTAGTCTGCTTTTAAATCTGTTTCATTGTCAATTCTTACTATTCCATTTTAAGTTGTAAGAATTCCACTGGACTCTAATTTAGAGATTTCATTTCTCTGATGGAACTTAATTTTCGTCAGCTATACTTATTCTGAAGTCCACCCTCAGTAATTCCAATACCTTAGTCATATCTGTGTCTCTTTCTTCTTTTATTGTTAAAAATTATTTTTTCTTCTTGGTACAATAGAGGGAACATTTGCTTAAATATTGTCTATGTAGGCTCGGCGCCTGTGGCTCAACGGGCTAAGGCACCAGCCACGTACACCTGAGCTGGCGGGTTCGAATCCAACCTAGGCCTGCCAAACAACAATCTTGGCTGCAACCAAAAAATGGCCGGGTGTTGTGGTGGGCGCCTGTAGTCCCAGCTACTTGAGAGACAGAGACAAGAGACTTGCTTGAGCCCAGGAATTGGAGGTTGCTGTGAGCTGTGATGCCACAGCACTCTACCCAGGGTGACAGCTTGAGGCTCTGTCTCCAAAAAAATATATATATATATTGTCTATGTAATGGTTTTATATAATGTCATGTATAATATAAAACTTTCTGCCAGGAAATGTTACATTATTTTCTCATAAATAGATAAATGTAGTAATTCTTTCCTTAATCCTAGAGAGATGTTGTTGATTTAGGCCTAAGGTCCATTTTTAGCCACCACTTACGGCACCAATACTTCCTACATTCTCCCCCCTTCCTTCCAAAAGCCATGTATAAAGGTCCCTGATCATCACTGGAACTTTGGATAATCATTCTTGTGGTTATCTCTATGCACCTGGTTTTTGGAAATGAACCTTTCTCTTATTAATCTACCATAATTGTGAGTTGATATTTCAGCGAACCAACCAAAGGGTAAAGGACAGATCTCATGGTGATCCCTACGGTTTCAAGTATGTAACCTAAATATTTCCATGGCTCTGGGTTTTGTACCTTATCAGGAGCTATTTGGAGATCAGCTATAGCCATAAAAATAGAAACTTAGTGCTGAGAAGTAACGATCTTACTTTGTGGGGAATTAAGATATCATCCAATTAGTGATAAATTAAGGCAGAAGAAAACTTTTTGCAGATAGAACCAAACTTTTGGTACATAAAGTTGACATAAGGTGGGGCTGTCAATTGTACTTTGAGGCAAAACTTTCCCCCTATAATGAGCCACTGAAGCGTCACATAGAAGGTGAATTTTTCCTTGTCTGAAGGTTGTAAATGGATGTTTAAAAAGCAGTCTTTTAAATCAATAATCAAAAGAGAGTATTCTTGAGGAATTATGGCAAGATTAGGCAACCCTTGTTGTAAAGTTCCCATGGGAATAATGGGACCATTTGCGAGCCAGAGGTCATGGATGAATCTCCATGTGCCAGATTCTTTTGGAATACAAGAAGTGGGAGTATACCAGGTACTAGCAGATGTGTCTATATGTCTTGCCTCCAGTTGTTCTTTGACTAGGTTTTGTAAGTAGCTTAATCTCTTCCTTTTTAAGGACCACTGGTCTGCCCAAACTGGTAAGCCTGGTTTCCATTGCAGTTAGTGCGAAGTAAATTCAGTGGGCCTCAGGACAAATTTGGAGCAGCTGAAGTTTTGATATTCCACTGGGAAAGCAAATATCTGCCCCATAAAGTACAAGGAAAATCTAAAAGGAATAAGGATGGCTTTTTGGTTGTCAGAGCCAATACAGAGCAAGGGAAATTTTCTTTGCTTAGGACATTTAGTTCCTTCTAGGCCTCTTATGGTTGAGTAGGAAGATTGAGTTTGCCAAGTTTCAGGCCAATCTTTAGTGGCAATAATAGTTACATCACCTCTGGCATCAACTAGCCTGTTGTCATTAATGTTATTGTTAATAAAGGTGTAGTTTTTTTAATTTAGTGGATCAAAACACTGTCATAGAGGGATAAAAATCTGTTAATGCTAGACAAGTGACAGGTATTAAAATGACTTCTGTGATTGGAATTTCCTTGGTGAGGAAACAAGGGATAGAAATTTGAAATATGACTTGAATAGGTACAGTACGAGAATTAGGACTTATTTGAGGCCTCACAGAATATCATATTTAAACTGCATAGGTCTGCCCATAAGACAACCAATTGTTCCTGGTTGGGGAGGTCCCCACATATGTGTACTAGTTTTAACAAAAGCTCTCCTACTTGGCACATCAGTGTCCTCCACTAAAAACAAATAAGTATAAGTTAAGCGAATGAGATCAAAATATCAATTAGTTTCTGTAGTTCTGGGTATTCTGTGGAGTTTGGTTCCCTAGAGTTATAGGGATGCTGAAGCTTGCACCTACTTTCTAGTTTCCAGACAGGGGGTTTCCTTGCTGATCAGATTTTGAATGGTACTGATTGGACCAATGGAAACCTTTATTATATCGTGGACATTATGTTTTTGAAGGACCAGTCTTAGAATTTTCAGAATCTTTCTGGTAGGGACAATTTTTCTGCAAATGTCCCTTTTACTCACATTTGTAACACTGTCTTGGGTCCTATAAAGTTGCTGCTAAAACTTGGGCTTTGTAATGTTCTGTACTAATATTTTGAATATCTTTATGATGTCCACAATGGAGTGGTCACACTCCTTAAAAGGGCTAAACTTCTGGTAATAAGAATTTGCATTTTCATAAGCTAATTGAAGAGCTAAAATATCAGCTGCTTAAAGATTTTAAATTTGATGGGAGATGGCAGCCTGTAAGTGGTCAAAGAAATCTAAGTTAGGCTTGATAGCCCCCTGGCAGATGTTTGCAAAATAGCCAGTTGGGATTTTGGTATCAGAAATGTTAGTCCAGGCTCAGAATGCTACTTGAGAGCTTTGAGCCAGTGCTTGAAAAGTAAGGCCTGTTTGTGCTTGGGGGGGTAGGGGGGTGGAATGTGCTCTGGTCCCAGTGAAAATATCATAATCAATAAAGACATTGGCATCGGTGTTAACAAAGGCAGTGACTCTATTTATAACAGTCCCTTGGTTGGTCAACTCACAGAGTTCTAGGATTACAATTGAGTACATGTGATTATGTTGTCAATTCCTGAGATACTTAGGATAATGTCTTCAAGTTCCATTAAATTGCTACAATTATCATTTTTTATAGCTGAGTAGTAGTCCATGGTGTATATGTGTGTGTGTGTGTGCATGCACATTCACATTTTGGTATGTATGCATGTATATGTGTGTGTCTTTTGCCAATTTTTAATGTTTTTTTTCTTGCTGATTTCTTTGAGTTCTTTATAGATTCTAGATAAATGTTCTTTGTTAAATGAATATTTTCTCCAATTCTATAGGTTGTCTGTTTATTCTGTTGATTATTTCTTTTGTTGTGCAGAAAGTTTTTGGTTTGATTAAGTCCTATTTATTCATTTTTGGTTTTGTTGCATTTGCTTTCAAGTCTTAGTCTTAAATTCTTTGCCTAGGCCATTGTCCACAAGAGTATTTCCTAAGTTTTCTTCTAGAATTTTTATGGTGTTACATCTTACATTTAAGTTTTTATGCATCTTGAATTAATTTTTGTATATGGTTAGAGAAAAGAATCCAGTTTCATTTTTCAGAATGTGGCTCTCCAATTTTCCCAGAGCCAATTTGGGAAATAGGACATCCTTTTCAAAGAATCCTTTTCTCTGCTTTTCAAAGATCAGTTGGTAGCAGATGTATGGCCTTATTTCTGGGTTCTCTATTCCATTCCATTGATCAATGTATCTACTTTTGTACAGCAACCAGCCTTGTAGTATAGTTTTTTTCAAACTGACTATAATTTATCTTAATGAAGATCTTTTTGAGTTTATCCTATTTGGAGTTTATTGGATTTCTTGGACATATATATTTATGTCTTTCCTCAGATTTGGGAATTTTGGGCTATTATTTCTTTAAAATTTTATTTTCTCTTTCTCTTTCTCTTCTCTTTCTGGGACTTCTATAATGCATATGTTGGTATGCTTAACTATGTTCCACAGGCAACTCAGGATCTGTTTATTTATCTTCATTTTTTTTTCTTTTTTTTGCAATTTTTGGCTGGGGCCGGGTTTGAACCTGCTTACCTCTGGTATATGGGTCTGGCGCTCTACTCCTTTAAGCCACAGGCACTGCCCTATCTTCATTTTTTTCTTTGTCTTTTTCAGTCTGGATTATTTCAATTATCTTATCATCAAGTTTTCTATTATTTTCTTCCTCCTGCTCAAAGTTGCTGGTGAACTTTTCCAGTGAGTTTTTCTTTTCTTTCTTTTTTTATTTTAGTTATTGTACTTTTCAGCTCTGGAATTTCTGTTTAGTTCTTTTCTACAATTTGTACCTCCTTATTGTTATCTTCATTTTATTCATGTATTATGTTCCTGATTTCCTTTAGCTCTTCACCTTGTTTCTTTGATCGCTGAACATATTTCAGAAAACTTAATTTTTTAACTAATAATTTTAATATTTGGGCTGTGCTTCCTCAGGCATAATTTCTTTCAGATTTTTTTTCTATGAATGGGTAATACTTTCTTTTATATGGCTTTTAAAAGTTTCATAATTGGGGGGGAATGGATATTATGAGTATTATGCTATAGTAACTCTGGTAATTTACTTCTCATGCTTTCTGGAAATTGTTAAATCTTGCTTGTTGGGGTTTGTAGTTATTCATTGATGACTTTTCCAAACATTATTTAAAAGTATGTATTTGCTGTTGTGTGTAGTCATTGAAATTTTTATTTGGTCTATGAACTTACCTGAAAAAAAATTTTTTTAATGTCAACTTGCAAAAAATGGAGAAAGAACACAAGTACTATTTACTTTAATCCCCTGGAAGCTACGTTAGCTAATGGGGATTGAAATAATGGTATCCGACTTCTGTGCCTTCCCCTTAGCAATCAAAGCCTGAATTTAATGATAACCTTTATGTATAGGGGGATAGGCCCTTATTGTCTTCCCTTGATTCAGCAAGCCATGCTAGGACCATGGGCAGCAGTCCCTATGGCTCCTTCCAATGATCTTGTGTGAGGAACAGTACATAGTACTAAGTGGAAGACTAAAATTTATTGAAATTAACTAGAATTTTTGAACCTCTTCATTCAACTTTTCCTTTGAAGTTGCAAATATTCTACTACCCTAAAAAGTTCCCAAATCGTTGCTTTATACAGTTTCCAATGGTTTAATGGTCATTTGGATGGAGGGACAGATTCCTAGAGCTTCCTATCTATCATATTCTCCAAATTGATTGATTGATTTTAAAGCAGTATTTCTAACTTTGTATGAACTTAAAATTTCACTTTGACTTATAATTTTCTAATCCTTATTTGTACAGTTTTGGCTCACAAGTCAAAAATGCTTGACATGTCCTTGCCATTACTATTAAGGTAATTATAGGTGACTCTGTAGAATGTATTAATTAAGGATTTTTCTCTCCCAATGCCTGTTTTTCTCAGACATTCCTATAAAGAACCCTATCCTTTTAGGACTGAATCTATGCTTCTGGCCAGAACATTTTTCTTATCAGTTTCTGGGGAGTTTCAAACTGAACAAGGCCATCTCCTTCTGAGTCACAAAATATCTGGCGTGATGTCCAATTCCTAATGTCATCAGAAAAATAGGAACATGTCCTTTGAAAAGCAATCCAGCTTTCTGGGCACACAACTTGAAGATACACTGATGGGTTTTGATTGCAATTAGGGCTAATAACTGTAAATAAAAAATGACTTACTTTTATACTGTATTGTATATATTACCAAGTACTAATTTGTTTTTCAACACTCCTGTTAAGGACTACATATTAAATGTGGTACACTCATTTCTTAAATGAGAAATATGATTTTGAAAATCACTGCATACATTTCATAGTAAATGGCAAACCTGATACAAACTGATGCCTTCAGTAGCGGATAAGCTCAAAAAAGAGTTATTAATGCTTTACACTATCTCTGGGTCTACTTGGATTTCGACAATATTATCTTTCCTTAAAATGTCAATACAACTTATGACCAACTTTGGAGAACAGATATTTTTCCAAGTGCTCTAGATGAGTTGACAAAAAATAAGGTAGGGTATGGATGCCTTATTTGTGTGAAGTTTCTTGAGATGAAATAGTTCAACATATTTCCGAATAGTCCTATGAATAGTAAAGAATTTGCTCTATCCTGAACTTCCTTCTACTAAGGAAGAATTACTGAGGTCCTCTATATTTTCAAGGTAGGAATATACCATTGTATAGGGTTTTCTGACACACTCTTCTTATAATCAAGAAAAATCCTCTCTTCAAGTGCAATCCACAGTGAAAGTTTCTCTAGATAATTGCCACTGAGCTACTAGTAGTTGACTCTTTGGCATCTATAATCATTTTCTCCCCTCAACTCAACATCTCTGAAAGCTGGCAAACTTTGTATTCATGGTACCATTACAGTGGATTGCCGCCATTATTCTTGGATTTGGTTTTTATCAAATGAGAAACAGCTGTGGCTATGGCTACTACTGGTGTAATCTGCAGATTACAGATTACTGGTGTAATCAATCTGGTACATGTTAAGTGTTCTAACCACAATTTTTTAAAAAAGCGACCATGATCATTAATTAAATGTGTCAACTTCACTGGGCTAAGAGATACCCAGACTGCTGATAATACATTGTTTCAAAGTTATATATGAGGGTGTCTCAGGAAGACACTAACGTATTAGCATTTCAGTCAGTAGACTGAGTAAAGCAGAAGGCCCTCACAAATACTAGTTGTCTGGTGGGGGGGGGGCAAAATAGATTGCAACATCAAAGAATAAAGGGCAAGCGTAAGAATTTGTTTTCTGCTAGAGCTGAGACATCTGTCTCCTCTGGCAATGGGACAGGTGTGCTCCTGGTTTTCTGGTTTTTGAGTTGAAACTAAATTATACCAATAATTTTCTTAATTCTCCTGTTTGCAGACATCACATAATGGGCTTTCTCAGCCTCTGTAACCATGTGAGTCAATTCCTAGTTTTCCATTATAATAGATATAATATGTATCTTATTTATATGCTGTATATGTTTATCATATTTACTTCTTTTGTCTTCTATACTTTTTATTATCATCATAGTCTTTGCATCAAGATACATAGCAATGATAGCATGTTTCTTTTTAAAGCTTAGTATTAAATATTAAATATTTTTCCTCATTTTAATTTTACATTATTCTGCCAAGAAAAAAAAATAAAATTCAAGTTATTTGAATCCTGGACACACTTCAGTGATTAGCTGGGCTATGTAAAAGTTGATGGGTTTATTATTCCTGCTGTGTAAGCAGATCCAGACCCTAGAAAGATGAGATGGGGTTATATAATTGTTTTTGAAAAGTGTGCTACAAAGTGGATGGCATGTTATAAGCCAAGTTACAAAGTAAGGAAGGGGGTCATGGAGGAACATTTTCTTCGAGAAAAAGAAACCCAGAATTTCTGAAGAGTCACAGTCCATAACTTTTTTCCCAAATGGTGGAGGCAGGGCTAAAATCTCAAACTGAGTTTCAAAGCACTGCCTCTGTAAGGAGAAGGGCTGGTTGTTGCCTTGGTGAGAAGGGGGATGGCTAAGTTTGACCATCCTCACCCTCCCAATTGGGGGAATGGAAGTGTTTATTGCCCAGTAGGTGGGAACGTGGGCCAAAGCTTGATACTGAATTCTCTAACAGGAGGCTTCTAGAAACAGACAGCTTAGTAGACGCTTCCTCTCACTTCAGCAAAGAACTTTTATTTTTGTTTTTCCTTTTCTTTTTTTGGGGGGGGACAGAGTCTTAAGCTGTCGCCCTGGGTAAGGTGCTGTGGCATCACAGCTCATAGCATCCTCCAACTCCTGGGCTTAAGCAATTCTCCTGCCTCTGCCTCCCAAGTAGCTGGGACTACAGGCACCTGCCACATTGCCTGGCTATTTTTCAGTTGCAGCCATCATTGTTGTTTGGCGGCTGGGGCTGGATTTGAACACGCCAGCTCAGGTGTATGTGGCTGGCGCCTTAGCCGCTTGAGCCATAGGCACCGCCCAGCAAAGAAGTTTTTAAAAACACTTGGGAAGTCCTCCTCCACTCTCAGCTGGGAAGGCTCAGAGAAGGGAGTCATCAGTACAGCCATCTTCTAGGCCATAACAGAATTCCTGAAGGTTGGAGACTCCATAGAAGTGGACAAAGGCTCCTGCCACCACCAAGACATGGAAAATGTGATGTCAAAGTTTCCAGGAAAGAAGTGCTCAGGACTTTGAGCAGCATAAAGGCCAGCTCCAGTGATGTACATCACAGCCATGAGGAAGAACTAGCCCATCTGGCCCACCATGGTGGCCTTGATCAAGCCCTCGGCAATAATAAAGTGCATGGTGGGCACATCACTCAAGCCAAGTTCCAGGCACACTCCTGCTCTTGTCTTCCAGTGCTTAGAAGTGGCAAACTGGTCCCATTGTGCCACATTATAGGAGAAGTGTACAGGACACAGACCATGGAGAGGTAGATGAACTGTGGCTTTGGGGAAGAGTAGAAAGAGTAATAGAGCCAGGGTGCAAAGCTCCCCATAATTAGTAGAGCAATCCCTATAGTCATTTTGGAAAAAGTCTGAAAAACTTTCTCTGAATGAAAATATGAAAATAGATAGTGTGGAAGAGCAAGGAGAAGCTGAGGCAGAGCACTGCACCCAGCAAGAACATCCCTCCATGGGCACGTTAGCTCACACCTGTAATCCTAGCACTCTGGGAGGCTAAGGAGGGTGGATAGCTTGGGCTCATGAGTTTGAGACCGGCCTAAGCAAAAGCAAGACGCCATCTCTACTAAAAATAGCAATAATAAGGCAAGAGGAATGCTTGAGTCCAAGAGCTAAAGGTTGCTGTGTGCTATTACACCATGGCACTCTACCCTGGGCAATAGCTTGAGACTCTGTCTCCAAAAGAAAAAAAAAAAGAACATCCCCCCAAACCACCTTCTCCTGTAGAGGAGCCATGAAGTACATATTTGGTCTAAGAATGTTCAAGAGTCCCCAAAAGAGAAACAGCACAAAACCAAGCAGATGCATCCAGATATTGCCAGTTTCTGTATGGATGTGGAAGATGTGCTTGAAAGCAAGCCTGAAAAGAGGACACAGGTAATCTGTGGCCTTACAGCAGGTAGTCATTGTCCTTTGGCCAGTCAGGGAGCTCATCATAGGGGATGTACCTCTAGAGTCCCTCCCAGATTGTTCATAACTTTTTGCATTTCCCCCAAAAATGTATGAGCCAATTTCTCTACATCCGCACCAGAATTTAGTGTTTATACTATCTCTTTTTTTGCTGAGTTCTCTCTCTCTTTTTGAAATTTAGAATATCAATCTTTTGTTTACACGAATTAATTTTTTTGTACAGTTCAGAGTTATAAGTGTGCCCATCACCTGGTTAGTATGCACTGTACCCAGTAGGTGTTAAATAACCCCTCCCTGCCTTTCCCCCTCACCTGCTTGCTTTCTGTTAATTTTTACTAACAAATGTGCACATGAGTGATGATTTATTAGTTCCAGTTTAATAGTGAATACATGTGGTAATTGTTTTTCCATTCTTGTGATACTCCACTTAGGAGAAGGGCCCCCATTTCCATCCAGGTTGTTACACAAGGTATCAATTCACCATATTTTTAATGATTGAGCACTACTCCATTGTATACATATACTGCACTTTATTAATCCACTCAGGTACTGATTGACGCTGGGTTGATTCCATATCTTTATAATTATCAAATGTCCTATACTAAACATTTAGGTGCACATGTCTTTTTAATGAAATGACTTTTTTTGCTTTAGGTAAATACCTAGTGGTGGGATTGCTGGGTCAAATGGTAAGTCTACTTTTAGTTCTTTGAGGTATCATGTGACTTTCCATGGAGATTACAGTTTGCAGTCCCATCAAGAGCATGTAAGTGTTCATTTCTCTCTGCATCCATACCAGCATCTGTTATTTTGACATTTTTATGATAAAAGCCATTCTCACTTGGGTTATGTAATTACTCATGACTTTGATTTGCATTTTCCTGGTGATTAGAAATGTTGACCATTATTTCATATATGGATTGGCATTCATTTATTTTCTTTTGAAAAGGTTTTGTTCTCATCTTTTACCTCCCTTTTTAGGGGTTATTGATTTTTTGTGTGTTGATTTGCTTGAACTCTTTATATATTCTGTTTATTAGCCCTTTATCAAATGTATAGTACATTTGTGAGCCAGATGTGGTGACTCATATCTGTTATCCTAGCACTCTGGGAGGCCAAAACAGTGGATTCTTTGAGTTCAGGAATTGGAGAACAGCCTGAGCAAAGCAAGACCCCATATCTACTAAAAAAAAAAAAAATAGAAAAAATATACAAAAACTAGCTAGGCATTATGGCAGGCACCTGTAGTCCCAGCTACTTGAGAGGCCGCGCCAACAGGGTCACTTGAGCCCAAGAGTCTGAGGTAGTGGTGAGCTATGACGGCACAGTACTCTACCCAGGCTGAGACTGGGTAAAAAAAAAAAAAAAAAGAAGAAAGAAAAAATTATAGCATACGAATATTTTCTCCCATTATGCAGGTTGTCTGTTTGCTTTATTGATTGTTTCCTTCGCTGTGCTTTAATTTGGCTGTCTTTCAATTTAATCTGGTGTCATTTGTTAATTTTGATTGTTGCTGTGATTGCTTTTAGGATCTTCCTCTTAAATTCTTTGCCTCAGCTGATGTCTTTAAGAGTTTTCCCAACATTTTCATCGAGAATTGTTATAGTTTCATGGAATAGGTTTAAATCTATTATCCATTATGAGTTAATTTGTGTGAGTGATGAGAGGTGCGGATCCTGTTTCGATCTTCTACATAAGAATATCCAATGTTAGCAGCACCATTTATTGCATAGGAATTTATTTTCTCCAGTGTATGTCATCAGAACAGATGGCAATAGGAGGATGGTTTTCTGTTCTGATCCATTGGTTTATGTCTCTATCCTTGTCCCATTTTGTTACTATATCCTGCAGTGTAGTTTAAAATCTGATAAATCTGATGCCTCCCCATTTGTACCTTTTATTTAAGGTTGCTTTGGTTATCTGGGCTCTTTCCTGGTTCCACACAAGGCATAGAATTATTTTCTCAGGATGTGCAAAAAATGATGCTGGTATTTTGGTAGAGATTGCATTGAATCTGTAGATCATTTGGGGCAGTATAGACATAACAATGTTAATTCTGCTGACGCATGAGCATGATACATTTTTCATTTTGACGCATGAGCATGATACATTTTTCATTTTGTTTATAGCCTCTATAATTCCCTTCCTCACTAACTTGTAGCTATTCCGGTAGTCTTCTTTTACTTCCCTGGTTAAATACATTCCTAGGTATTGTATTTACTTTGTTTCACTTAAGAAAAGTATTGAGTCTTTGATTTGATTCTTAGTTTTGCTGTTTTAGTGTATAGGAAGCTATTGGTTTGTGTACATTGATTTTGTAACCTGAAACTTGGCTGAATTTATTTAACAATTTCTGGAGTCTCTTGGCAGAATCTAACCCCTTACCTCTTTTGTCAATAAAAGATCATAATTTGCCAGCAAAGAGTGTGAATTTCACTTCTTCAGTCCGGATTTTGATATGCTTGATTTACCTCTTTTGTCTGATTACTCTGACTAGGACTTAACAGCACCATGTTGAATAGAAATGGTGACAGTGGGCAATTTTGTCTAGTTCCAGAACAAAGTGGGAATGCTTTCAATTTTCCCCTATTTAGTATTATATTGGCAGTAAGGTTTGTCATATATGACTTTTATAAGGTGTGTCCCATCTATGATTATTTTGTGAAAAGTTCTTATCAGAAAAGGGTGCTAAATTATGTTAAATGCTTTCTATGAATCTATTAAAATGATCACATGGTTTTTGTTTCTGCTTCTGTTTTTGTAGTGAATCACATTTAAAGATTTGCATATGTTGAACTACCTTGCCATCTCTGGGATGAAGCCCACATGGTCATGGTAGATTACGTTTTTGATGTGTTACTGAATTCAGTTTGCCAGAATTTTACCGAGAATTTTTACATCTGTGTTCAAAAGAGATATCAAGACTGGGCACAGTGTCTCACACCTGTAACCCTAGCGCTCTGGAAGGCCAAGGTGGGTGGATTGCCTGAGCTCACCAGTTCAAGACTAGGCTGAGCAACAGCAAACCCCATCTCTAAAAAATAGCTGGGTATTTAGTGGGCACCCATAGTCCCAGCTATTTGGGAGGTTGAGTCAGGAGAATAGCTTGAGCACACAAGGTTGAGATTGATGCCAAGGCACTCTACTGAGGGTGACAAAGTAAGACTTCATCTCAAAAGAAAAAAAAAAGGGATATTAGACTGTAGTTTTCCTGGCTTTAGTACCAAGGTAATATTACTGGGTTTGGAGAATGAGTTGTGGATGATTTTTTTCTATCTCAATGTTATGAAATAATTTTTGCATTATAGGTACCAGTTCCTCTTTGTAGGTCTCCTAAAATTTGGCTGTAAGACCAACTTGTCTGGGAATGTTTTTCTTTGAAAGTTATTTATTGCTCCTTCAATTTCAATACTTAGTATTGGTCTATTTAGGAGTTGTATTTCTTCTTGATTGATCCAAGGGAAATTGTGTGTTGTCAAGAATTTGCACGTTTCCTCAGTGTTTTCTACTTTATGTGTACAGGGTGTTTTATAGTATTCCGAGATGATGATTTGTATTTCTGTGTCATCAGTTGTAATATCTCCTTTTTGATTTTTTACTGAGCTTATTATGGTTTAGATTAAACTTTTATGTCAATGGAGGTCCAAGTACCATCACCATTTCCTGATTTGCTTTTGTGAAAATTCAGATGGACTTATATGGGTCTATTTATGAATTCTCTCTTCTGTTTTATTAATCTAAACATCCAGCTGTCTGCCAATATTTTAATTACCTTAGAATAAAATAAAACTTAATATGGTGTAGAATGATTTCTTTATTATTCGTTTTTAAGACTGTTACAGCAATTCTATTACCTATCCCTTTCCATATAAACTTTGGAATAAGCCGATCTATGTCCCCCAAAAAATCTTGCTAGGATTTCCATAGAAATGATATTAGAACTATATATCACATGGGAAAAAATGGTAATTTTATTATGGTGAGCACTTTAATTCATGAAAAATATGTGAAACTCCAGGTTTTTTGAACAGCATTTTAAATTCCAGCATTCATAGCCTGTTTTAATTTAAATATGTGTTTCACTTTGTTTGAAATGATTGTAAATGCTATTATGTTCTTATTTTGTTTCCACATGTTGTTAGTATAGAAATGTGATTAATTTTTGTGTGTCGAACTTATATCCTGTAACCTAGCTAAAGTCACATATTAGTTCTAGGACATTGTTTTTTATAATTCTGAGATTTTCTACATAGACAATCTTAGGAAATACAAATGGGCCCTTCTTATTTGTTTCTTTTCAGTCTGTATGCCTTTCATTTAGTTTTCTTATCTTATTATATTGCCAATGCAATAATGTTGTTCCAGTATGACCTTGCATATTGATGATAAAAAAGAGCCTTTTTATTTATTTATTTATTTTTCTGAGACAGAGTTGCAAGCTGTCGCGCTGGGTAGAGTGCAGTGGCATCATAGCTCACAGCAACCTCCAACTGAGGCTCAAGCGATCCTGTTGCCCTAGTTTTTTCTGTTTTTAGTAGAGATGGGGTCTTGCTTTTGCTCGGGCTGGTCTCAAACTCATGAGCTCCAGTAATCCACCCACCTCAGCCTTCCAGAGTGCTAGGATTACAGGCATGAACCACCGCGCCCAGCCTCTTGCCGATGCTTTTTATTGAATTGTGATACTTCCTTCCAAATTCTAATTTTATGAATTTTTTTGCCAAGTTGTTTCCTTGGTTCTGGGCATGATGGGTGATTTTCTATTATACCCTATTATACACTTTGGCAATGAAGTTTGAAGGTTCTGGGTCCTGCTTACTTTTAATTTTAGCAGACTGTCATACTACTTTAGTTTTAACATGTATGTTCCTATCTTCTTTTGTGGCTCTAGTGACACATACCCTTTACAACATTACTTTTGGTTCTCTCAGTTCATGGGTGACATAGCCTTTGGTGTCTACTGGTGCTATTTGCGAGGAAAGGAAAAACTTCCTCATGCTGTTCTATGTGGTGCACTTAGGAGGACAAAGGGAGTTTCTTTTTTCCCACAGAAATAAAGGAAGGTACCCAACAGTGTGCTTGTTATGGGGGGCACGCCTCTGCTGGCATCCCTGGCCATGTGTTGTTATGTCTAGGTGGGAGAAGGGAGCCTCTGGCCTGGCAGGGACAAGCACTTCTCCCAACTACTTGTTGTCAGGGGAGGCTCCCAATGGAGGTCTTTTGCTGGTGCTGCTGAGCTTGCCATATTGTCAGCTAGTGTCACCTGGGATATGGAAAGGGTGACCCTTCTATTGTTAGACCAGGGGGTTATGAAATACTTAGTCATACCGGCCTTCTTTCTTTGAGTATTGGGGAGAAGGCACAAGATGCCCTGTGACCATGCTTGGTGTTCATATGGATTTACTTTTCCCTTACTATATTTAAAACTTCCCCAATGGTTGTTTCTTGTATAATTCTGAGGAGAATACTGGAGAGATATGAGTCTACACTGTCATCTCAATTATAAGTTTTGATCCCACTCATATTTTCCACCTGAATTCCTGTTACAGTAAATGGAATAATAGCTTTTTGGTCCACCCTTTTCTTTTTCATGTTCCCTTATTTTTTTTTTAATTAAATCATAGCTGTGTGCATTAATGCAATCATGGGGTACAATGTGCTGGTTTCATATACAATCTGAAATATTTTCATCAAACTGGTTAACATAGCCTACATGGCATTTTCTTAGTTATTGTGTTAAGACATTTATATTGTGCATTTAGTAAGTTTCACCTGTACCCTTCTAAGATGCACCATAAGTGTGATCCCACCAACTACCCTCCCTCTATCAATGTTCCCCCCTCCCTAGTCCACCCTTTTTAATCTAGTTTCTTCTTCATTTTATTACTTGGTGTCTTTCTATTTCTTGCTTTCCATTATTCTTTGTTTATCTCTGCTCTTTCTGCCTATTACCTTATATTCTGAGAGATGCCAGGAGTCCAATTCAACTTCTAACCAGAGTATAAGGACATTCCATTTACAAAGTGAAACATTTTACATGGGATTCCCGCCACAAAGATTTGAATACTAGTACTAAATCTATTTCACACATTGAAAACAATCACTATACACACATTGTACATTCACTTGCACTGAATAAACACCACAATCAATTTCTAGATTCTTTATTTTGTAATAGAGATCAGGGATGGGGAAATATAAATAAATGATATGCATACAAATATATAATACTTCTATAAATAATTTTTCAAAATATATAAGACATATATTAATCTGTGTTAAATTGCACACAAACTTTATGACTGTCCCGTATATACAAGCACATACGTCCCTGGAAAATAAGCCCACGGAAAGTGATGATTAATCTAAGATCAAGGATGAGCAAACCAAACTGCCTCTCTGCACTTGCAGCTCTCTACTCATTTGCCACACCCAAAGTTGATGGTCTCCATCTGTCTGCCTCCCTACATTGGCATGTAGGTCTGTGGAACAGCAGGTGCTGTTATGGCTTAAATCCCAACAATTTATTGTGCCCTAATTGTTTCTAAAATTGTTAAACAGCAATATTATTGTCAATGAACATGAACACCACGGAGTCTCTAAATAAACTTCGCCTTGAGAAGTTGCATCTTCTAGTGTACAGGTAGGGTACTGTGCACTAGAAGAAAATTTATGTAGCACATAATTTCTTTTGTTCATTTTTTTTTGTGTATGTCAAATTTGGAGGGGTGTTATGTGCAAATTCGATGCTATTTTGCCTTTGGGACTTTGATATCCACAAACTTTGCTATCTGAAGAGGTCCTGGAAATAATCCTCCAGGGATGCTGAAGGATAACTGTAGTTTATCAAGCTTACAAGTTTTACGCATATGACTTTAAAACTGGTTTGTAAAAGAATACTAGGCCAGTCAGGGTCTCAATTTGGCTCTACATTTGTGAGTTTATCAATATAAAGTCTTGCTTTCTATTCCATATATCTTTATGTATAAATTTAGCTACTTGTACAAGAAACTTAGCTGAAACTAAGCAAAAAGGCTTATTATCATGAAGCATTTCTTTTTTCCAGTCATATGTTTTGAATACATCCTATTTTTGACACTATGCTGGTCTCTAAGGATACAGAAGTGAACTAGACATAGTTCCTGCCTATTAAGAAATACAAAATAAAGAGATTCAGAGCAGAAAACTCTATTAATGCTAAATAAAATAACTATTCATTAAAAAACAGATATGCTTCCTAAGTGAAATATACTTATATGCATCTAATAACATAAAATATATGAAATAAAATTTTATAAAATTATGTAACAACTTACAATGAATGTCCCTGGAAAATTCTATTAAGGTCTTCTATTTTGACATTTATTTACATAACTGTTTGGCTTGCTACAAATCCATTTCTTAGCTATGTAGGTCCTGGCACTAGTGATTTCATTGTCATTCAGATAGGCATGTTCTCCATTTTCTTCAATAGCAAACCTAAAATAAAATGAAAAAATGTTAAATATTACTAAGTTTAATATTTATATTTGTTCCTCCCCTATAATTTCCAGCATTCCCACTCCATTTTTTTTATGTGAATAGGAGAGCAAAAGCTTGTCGTTAATATTGCTTCGTAGTAAGATGCACCATTTCTGTATTTAGTTTCCTTTATGTTTTCAGGGTCCTTGCTTGAAAATCATAAGTTCATTATTCATTCATACCAAACCCAGTTATGTTGCTAATTAGGTATTTAACTTGTGCTTGCTGTTGTACTCACATGAAATGCTTCATGATAATAAGCCTATTTGCTTAGTTTCTTGTACAGTGGCCTTAGCAAGAGACTCACTTCCTGCTTGAGAGACCTGAAGAATCGTGAGAATGGCAAGTGAGTTGTGTACATGCGGGAGATTAGAAAACTGGCCTCGAGCAGCACCTGTGGCTCAAAGGAGTAGGGTGCCAACCACATATGCCGGAGGTGGCGGGTTCAAACCCAGCCCAGCCAAAAAATGCAAAAAAAAAGAAAACTGGCCTTTAAGTGAGAATGTATAGGTGAGGTGTGGCAATACCAGGCTTAATGGTCCTAATGGTTATAGTGCAGATGGTCTAGTTTCCAAAGGTCTCTTGACACTAGAGGCAGAGGTCTTGTTTTAGGTGTGAGATTTTGCAGAATAAATTAGAGACATTCTGTCTGACACCTTTCATATTCTCCCTTTCTTAGTGCTAATGTCTGATAAGTAACTTTTAATTCTTTTTCCTACTTTATGGTAATAAATACAGACCTGAGGTTACTTAGCTCAGGAGGGCTCCTCTGACACAGACTTTGTGTAAAGCCCCTTCATTCCTTGTGGTAAGACTTCCTCTTCTGGTGACCCCAAACCTTTCATCTGGTGACCCTGATGTGATCAGACCAACTGATCAGACCTCAGGCCACAAGTGATTACAGGGAAACTAGGACGTGCATCCATTAGCTAAGGTAAGAAGCCCAAAGATACCCATGAGATGAGGGATCTCCCTTTCACCAAATTCTCTTCAGGGGACCTTTTGAAATATTAAAACCACTGAACGTCTTAAAAAACATTTTAAGCTTATTTGATATAGTAAGACTATATAAAAATAGTCAAATATAAAATAATTTATTTTCTGTACATTATATTTATATATGTTCTAATGTTATAAAGTATTAGTCTGTCTTAAAGTATGTTATCAGTAATAATTTTTTAATTCATCTCAGAAAATGTTTTTTGTAACTAAGTCCAAAGTTTATCCTTCACAAAAAGTAACATGAAAGTTAACATATTCTCTTAAATACAAACTACCAGAACCTTTGGTCCTAAATTATAATCAAGTAAATACACTAGCCTCTCAGAACAAAAATACTTACTCTACGTCAATATAAGAGACTTCTAAGCTTCTCATCTTCAAAATGCCAAAGCATTAGCATATCAATGCTATTAAGCCTGATAAACAAACAGCATGGGCTTACCCCAATTGTCAAGCTACCCAAGGACCTTCCCTTGGGAAAAAAAAAGAAAAGAAAAAACTCCAGCCTTCAAGGTTTACACAGTATTGAACTACTCAAACAAATGTTACAAATTATCCATCACTTAAAACACGTATATTTATCCATGTCTTTCTTAACACTCATCACGTATATCCAGACTACATCATTAAATGGAAAGCAGTAATACTTTTCAGAACTTCTTTCTTAATTGCCAAATTCAAAAATATCTTACAATCCCCACAGGACAAGCCATTATCAAATGTATTAACCATGCTTTGAAAGATTACATTGAGGCTCAGCGCCTGTGGCTCAACAGGCTAAGGCGCCAGCCACATACACCTGAGCTGGTGGGTTCGAATCCAGCCCGGGCTCGCCAAACAACAATGATGGCTGCAACCAAAAAATGGCGGAGCGTTGTGGCAGGCGCCTGTAGTCCCTGCTGCTTGGGAGGCAGAGGCAGGAGACTCACTCGAGCCCAGGAATTTGAGGTTGCTGCGAGCTGTGATGCCATCGCACTCTATCCAGAGTGGCAAGCTTGAGGCTCTGTCTCAAAAAAAAAAGAAAAATTACATTAAAAAAAAAAAAAAAAAAAGGAGGGT